>OZ038489.1:120399638-120439868 GCA_964036315.1 Acanthosepion esculentum | reverse complement strand
CCTATGCTGATGACATAGATATTCGTAGTTAGGATAAGAATAATCTTGCTTCCCTTCCCAAGGCCAATGTACTGATGATAAAGTGACCTATGCTGATGACATAGATATTCGTAGTTAGGATAAGAATAATCTTGCTTCCCTTCCCAAGGCCAATGTACTGATGATAAAGTGACCTATGCTGATGACATAGATATTCGTAGTTAGGATAAGAATAATCTTGCTTCCCTTCCCAAGGCCAATGTACTGATGATAAAGTGACCTATGCTGATGACATAGATATTCGTAGTTAGGATAAGAATAATCTTGCTTCCCTTCCCAAGGCCAATGTACTGATGATAAAGTGACCTATGCTGATGACATAGATATTCGTAGTTAGGATAAGAATAATCTTGCTTCCCTTCCCAAGGCCAATGTACTGATGATAAAGTGGCCTATGCTGATGACATAGATATTCGTAGTTAGGATAAGAATAATCTTGCTTCCCTTCCCAAGGCCAATGTACTGATGATAAAGTGACCTATGCTGATGACATAGATATTCGTAGTTAGGATAAGAATAATCTTGCTTCCCTTCCCAAGGCCAATGTACTGATGATAAAGTGACCTATGCTGATGACATAGATATTCGTAGTTAGGATAAGAATAATCTTGCTTCCCTTCCCAAGGCCAATGTACTGATGATAAAGTGACCTATGCTGATGACATAGATATTCGTAGTTAGGATAAGAATAATCTTGCTTCCCCTTCCCAAGGCCAATGTACTGATGATAAAGTGACCTATGCTGATGACATAGATATTCGTAGTTAGGATAAGAATAATCTTGCTTCCCCTTCCCAAGGCCAATGTACTGATGATAAAGTGACCTATGCTGATGACATAGATATTCGTAGTTAGGATAAGAATAATCTTGCTTCCCTTCCCAAGGCCAATGTACTGATGATAAAGTGACCTATGCTGATGACATAGATATTCGTAGTTAGGATAAGAATAATCTTGCTTCCCTTCCCAAGGCCAATGTACTGATGATAAAGTGACCTATGCTGATGACATAGATATTCGTAGTTAGGATAAGAATAATCTTGCTTCCCTTCCCAAGGCCAATGTACTGATGATAAAGTGACCTATGCTGATGACATAGATATTCGTAGTTAGGATAAGAATAATCTTGCTTCCCTTCCCAAGGCCAATGTACTGATGATAAAGTGACCTATGCTGATGACATAGATATTCGTAGTTAGGATAAGAATAATCTTGCTTCCCTTCCCAAGGCCAATGTACTGATGATAAAGTGACCTATGCTGATGACATAGATATTCGTAGTTAGGATAAGAATAATCTTGCTTCCCTTCCCAAGGCCAATGTACTGATGATAAAGTGACCTATGCTGATGACATAGATATTCGTAGTTAGGATAAGAATAATCTTGCTTCCCTTCCCAAGGCCAATGTACTGATGATAAAGTGGACCTATGCTGATGACATAGATATTCGTAGTTAGGATAAGAATAATCTTGCTTCCCTTCCCAAGGCCAATGTACTGATGATAAAGTGGCCTATGCTGATGACATAGATATTCGTAGTTAGGATAAGAATAATCTTGCTTCCCTTCCCAAGGCCAATGTACTGATGATAAAGTGACCTATGCTGATGACATAGATATTCGTAGTTAGGATAAGAATAATCTTGCTTCCCTTCCCAAGGCCAATGTACTGATGATAAAGTGACCTATGCTGATGACATAGATATTCGTAGTTAGGATAAGAATAATCTTGCTTCCCTTCCCAAGGCCAATGTACTGATGATAAAGTGGCCTATGCTGATGACATAGATATTCGTAGTTAGGATAAGAATAATCTTGCTTCCCTTCCCAAGGCCAATGTACTGATGATAAAGTGGCCTATGCTGATGACATAGATATTCGTAGTTAGGATAAGAATAATCTTGCTTCCCTTCCCAAGGCCAATGTACTGATGATAAAGTGACCTATGCTGATGACATAGATATTCGTAGTTAGGATAAGAATAATCTTGCTTCCCTTCCCAAGGCCAATGTACTGATGATAAAGTGACCTATGCTGATGACATAGATATTCGTAGTTAGGATAAGAATAATCTTGCTTCCCTTCCCAAGGCCAATGTACTGATGATAAAGTGGCCTATGCTGATGACATAGATATTCGTAGTTAGGATAAGAATAATCTTGCTTCCCTTCCCAAGGCCAATGTACTGATGATAAAGTGACCTATGCTGATGACATAGATATTCGTAGTTAGGATAAGAATAATCTTGCTTCCCTTCCCAAGGCCAATGTACTGATGATAAAGTGACCTATGCTGATGACATAGATATTCGTAGTTAGGATAAGAATAATCTTGCTTCCCTTCCCAAGGCCAATGTACTGATGATAAAGTGACCTATGCTGATGACATAGATATTCGTAGTTAGGATAAGAATAATCTTGCTTCCCTTCCCAAGGCCAATGTACTGATGATAAAGTGGCCTATGCTGATGACATAGATATTCGTAGTTAGGATAAGAATAATCTTGCTTCCCTTCCCAAGGCCAATGTACTGATGATAAAGTGGCCTATGCTGATGACATAGATATTCGTAGTTAGGATAAGAATAATCTTGCTTCCCTTCCCAAGGCCAATGTACTGATGATAAAGTGGCCTATGCTGATGACATAGATATTCGTAGTTAGGATAAGAATAATCTTGCTTCCCTTCCCAAGGCCAATGTACTGATGATAAAGTGACCTATGCTGATGACATAGATATTCGTAGTTAGGATAAGAATAATCTTGCTTCCCTTCCCAAGGCCAATGTACTGATGATAAAGTGGCCTATGCTGATGACATAGATATTCGTAGTTAGGATAAGAATAATCTTGCTTCCCCTTCCCAAGGCCAATGTACTGATGATAAAGTGGCCTATGCTGATGACATAGATATTCGTAGTTAGGATAAGAATAATCTTGCTTCCCTTCCCAAGGCCAATGTACTGATGATAAAGTGGACCTATGCTGATGACATAGATATTCGTAGTTAGGATAAGAATAATCTTGCTTCCCTTCCCAAGGCCAATGTACTGATGATAAAGTGGCCTATGCTGATGACATAGATATTCGTAGTTAGGATAAGAATAATCTTGCTTCCCTTCCCAAGGCCAATGTACTGATGATAAAGTGGCCTATGCTGATGACATAGATATTCGTAGTTAGGATAAGAATAATCTTGCTTCCCTTCCCAAGGCCAATGTACTGATGATAAAGTGGCCTATGCTGATGACATAGATATTCGTAGTTAGGATAAGAATAATCTTGCTTCCCCTCCCAAGGCCAATGTACTGATGATAAAGTGGCCTATGCTGATGACATAGATATTCGTAGTTAGGATAAGAATAATCTTGCTTCCCTTCCCAAGGCCAATGTACTGATGATAAAGTGACCTATGCTGATGACATAGATATTCGTAGTTAGGATAAGAATAATCTTGCTTCCCTTCCCAAGGCCAATGTACTGATGATAAAGTGGCCTATGCTGATGACATAGATATTAGTAGTTAGGATAAGAATAATCTTGCTTCCCTTCCCAAGGCCAATGTACTGATGATAAAGTGGCCTATGCTGATGACATAGATATTCGTAGTTAGGATAAGAATAATCTTGCTTCCCTTCCCAAGGCCAATGTACTGATGATAAAGTGACCTATGCTGATGACATAGATATTCGTAGTTAGGATAAGAATAATCTTGCTTCCCTTCCCAAGGCCAATGTACTGATGATAAAGTGACCTATGCTGATGACATAGATATTCGTAGTTAGGATAAGAATAATCTTGCTTCCCTTCCCAAGGCCAATGTACTGATGATAAAGTGACCTATGCTGATGACATACATATTCGTAGTTAGGATAAGAATAATCTTGCTTCCCTTCCCAAGGCCAATGTACTGATGATAAAGTGGCCTATGCTGATGACATAGATATTCGTAGTTAGGATAAGAATAATCTTGCTTCCATTCCCAAGGCCAATGTACTGATGATAAAGTGACCTATGCTGATGACATAGATATTCGTAGTTAGGATAAGAATAATCTTGCTTCCCCTCCCAAGGCCAATGTACTGATGATAAAGTGGCCTATGCTGATGACATAGATATTCGTAGTTAGGATAAGAATAATCTTGCTTCCCTTCCCAAGGCCAATGTACTGATGATAAAGTGACCTATGCTTATGACATAGATATTCGTAGTTAGGATAAGAATAATCTTGCTTCCCCTCCCAAGGCCAATGTACTGATGATAAAGTGACCTATGCTGATGACATAGATATTCGTAGTTAGGATAAGAATAATCTTGCTTCCCTTCCCAAGGCCAATGTACTGATGATAAAGTGGCCTATGCTGATGACATAGATATTCGTAGTTAGGATAAGAATAATCTTGCTTCCCTTCCCAAGGCCAATGTACTGATGATAAAGTGGCCTATGCTGATGACATAGATATTCGTAGTTAGGATAAGAATAATCTTGCTTCCCTTCCCAAGGCCAATGTACTGATGATAAAGTGACCTATGCTGATGACATAGATATTCGTAGTTAGGATAAGAATAATCTTGCTTCCCCTCCCAAGGCCAATGTACTGATGATAAAGTGGCCTATGCTGATGACATAGATATTCGTAGTTAGGATAAGAATAATCTTGCTTCCCTTCCCAAGGCCAATGTACTGATGATAAAGTGGCCTATGCTGATGACATAGATATTCGTAGTTAGGATAAGAATAATCTTGCTTCCCTTCCCAAGGCCAATGTACTGATGATAAAGTGGCCTATGCTGATGACATAGATATTCGTAGTTAGGATAAGAATAATCTTGCTTCCCTTCCCAAGGCCAATGTACTGATGATAAAGTGGCCTATGCTGATGACATAGATATTCGTAGTTAGGATAAGAATAATCTTGCTTCCCCTCCCAAGGCCAATGTACTGATGATAAAGTGGCCTATGCTGATGACATAGATATTCGTAGTTAGGATAAGAATAATCTTGCTTCCCTTCCCAAGGCCAATGTACTGATGATAAAGTGACCTATGCTGATGACATAGATATTCGTAGTTAGGATAAGAATAATCTTGCTTCCCTTCCCAAGGCCAATGTACTGATGATAAAGTGGCCTATGCTGATGACATAGATATTAGTAGTTAGGATAAGAATAATCTTGCTTCCCTTCCCAAGGCCAATGTACTGATGATAAAGTGGCCTATGCTGATGACATAGATATTCGTAGTTAGGATAAGAATAATCTTGCTTCCCTTCCCAAGGCCAATGTACTGATGATAAAGTGACCTATGCTGATGACATAGATATTCGTAGTTAGGATAAGAATAATCTTGCTTCCCTTCCCAAGGCCAATGTACTGATGATAAAGTGACCTATGCTGATGACATAGATATTCGTAGTTAGGATAAGAATAATCTTGCTTCCCTTCCCAAGGCCAATGTACTGATGATAAAGTGACCTATGCTGATGACATACATATTCGTAGTTAGGATAAGAATAATCTTGCTTCCCTTCCCAAGGCCAATGTACTGATGATAAAGTGGCCTATGCTGATGACATAGATATTCGTAGTTAGGATAAGAATAATCTTGCTTCCCTTCCCAAGGCCAATGTACTGATGATAAAGTGACCTATGCTGATGACATAGATATTCGTAGTTAGGATAAGAATAATCTTGCTTCCCTTCCCAAGGCCAATGTACTGATGATAAAGTGACCTATGCTGATGACATAGATATTCGTAGTTAGGATAAGAATAATCTTGCTTCCCTTCCCAAGGCCAATGTACTGATGATAAAGTGACCTATGCTGATGACATAGATATTCGTAGTTAGGATAAGAATAATCTTGCTTCCCTTCCCAAGGCCAATGTACTGATGATAAAGTGACCTATGCTGATGACATAGATATTCGTAGTTAGGATAAGAATAATCTTGCTTCCCCTCCCAAGGCCAATGTACTGATGATAAAGTGACCTATGCTGATGACATAGATATTCGTAGTTAGGATAAGAATAATCTTGCTTCCCCTCCCAAGGCCAATGTACTGATGATAAAGTGACCTATGCTGATGACATAGATATTCGTAGTTAGGATAAGAATAATCTTGCTTCCCTTCCCAAGGCCAATGTACTGATGATAAAGTGACCTATGCTGATGACATAGATATTCGTAGTTAGGATAAGAATAATCTTGCTTCCCTTCCCAAGGCCAATGTACTGATGATAAAGTGACCTATGCTGATGACATAGATATTCGTAGTTAGGATAAGAATAATCTTGCTTCCCTTCCCAAGGCCAATGTACTGATGATAAAGTGACCTATGCTGATGACATAGATATTCGTAGTTAGGATAAGAATAATCTTGCTTCCCTTCCCAAGGCCAATGTACTGATGATAAAGTGACCTATGCTGATGACATAGATATTCGTAGTTAGGATAAGAATAATCTTGCTTCCCTTCCCAAGGCCAATGTACTGATGATAAAGTGACCTATGCTGATGACATAGATATTCGTAGTTAGGATAAGAATAATCTTGCTTCCCTTCCCAAGGCCAATGTACTGATGATAAAGTGACCTATGCTGATGACATAGATATTCGTAGTTAGGATAAGAATAATCTTGCTTCCCTTCCCAAGGCCAATGTACTGATGATAAAGTGGCCTATGCTGATGACATAGATATTCGTAGTTAGGATAAGAATAATCTTGCTTCCCCTCCCAAGGCCAATGTACTGATGATAAAGTGGCCTATGCTGATGACATAGATATTCGTAGTTAGGATAAGAATAATCTTGCTTCCCTTCCCAAGGCCAATGTACTGATGATAAAGTGACCTATGCTGATGACATAGATATTCGTAGTTAGGATAAGAATAATCTTGCTTCCCTTCCCAAGGCCAATGTACTGATGATAAAGTGGCCTATGCTGATGACATAGATATTAGTAGTTAGGATAAGAATAATCTTGCTTCCCTTCCCAAGGCCAATGTACTGATGATAAAGTGGCCTATGCTGATGACATAGATATTCGTAGTTAGGATAAGAATAATCTTGCTTCCCTTCCCAAGGCCAATGTACTGATGATAAAGTGACCTATGCTGATGACATAGATATTCGTAGTTAGGATAAGAATAATCTTGCTTCCCTTCCCAAGGCCAATGTACTGATGATAAAGTGACCTATGCTGATGACATAGATATTCGTAGTTAGGATAAGAATAATCTTGCTTCCCTTCCCAAGGCCAATGTACTGATGATAAAGTGACCTATGCTGATGACATAGATATTCGTAGTTAGGATAAGAATAATCTTGCTTCCCTTCCCAAGGCCAATGTACTGATGATAAAGTGGCCTATGCTGATGACATAGATATTCGTAGTTAGGATAAGAATAATCTTGCTTCCCTTCCCAAGGCCAATGTACTGATGATAAAGTGACCTATGCTGATGACATAGATATTCGTAGTTAGGATAAGAATAATCTTGCTTCCCTTCCCAAGGCCAATGTACTGATGATAAAGTGACCTATGCTGATGACATAGATATTCGTAGTTAGGATAAGAATAATCTTGCTTCCCTTCCCAAGGCCAATGTACTGATGATAAAGTGACCTATGCTGATGACATAGATATTCGTAGTTAGGATAAGAATAATCTTGCTTCCCTTCCCAAGGCCAATGTACTGATGATAAAGTGACCTATGCTGATGACATAGATATTCGTAGTTAGGATAAGAATAATCTTGCTTCCCCTCCCAAGGCCAATGTACTGATGATAAAGTGACCTATGCTGATGACATAGATATTCGTAGTTAGGATAAGAATAATCTTGCTTCCCCTCCCAAGGCCAATGTACTGATGATAAAGTGACCTATGCTGATGACATAGATATTCGTAGTTAGGATAAGAATAATCTTGCTTCCCTTCCCAAGGCCAATGTACTGATGATAAAGTGACCTATGCTGATGACATAGATATTCGTAGTTAGGATAAGAATAATCTTGCTTCCCTTCCCAAGGCCAATGTACTGATGATAAAGTGACCTATGCTGATGACATAGATATTCGTAGTTAGGATAAGAATAATCTTGCTTCCCTTCCCAAGGCCAATGTACTGATGATAAAGTGACCTATGCTGATGACATAGATATTCGTAGTTAGGATAAGAATAATCTTGCTTCCCTTCCCAAGGCCAATGTACTGATGATAAAGTGACCTATGCTGATGACATAGATATTCGTAGTTAGGATAAGAATAATCTTGCTTCCCTTCCCAAGGCCAATGTACTGATGATAAAGTGACCTATGCTGATGACATAGATATTCGTAGTTAGGATAACAATAATCTTGCTTCCCTTCCCAAGGCCAATGTACTGATGATAAAGTGACCTATGCTGATGACATAGATATTCGTAGTTAGGATAAGAATAATCTTGCTTCCCCTCCCAAGGCCAATGTACTGATGATAAAGTGACCTATGCTGATGACATAGATATTCGTAGTTAGGATAAGAATAATCTTGCTTCCCCTCCCAAGGCCAATGTACTGATGATAAAGTGACCTATGCTGATGACATAGATATTCGTAGTTAGGATAAGAATAATCTTGCTTCCCTTCCCAAGGCCAATGTACTGATGATAAAGTGACCTATGCTGATGACATAGATATTCGTAGTTAGGATAAGAATAATCTTGCTTCCCTTCCCAAGGCCAATGTACTGATGATAAAGTGGCCTATGCTGATGACATAGATATTCGTAGTTAGGATAAGAATAATCTTGCTTCCCTTCCCAAGGCCAATGTACTGATGATAAAGTGACCTATGCTGATGACATAGATATTCGTAGTTAGGATAAGAATAATCTTGCTTCCCTTCCCAAGGCCAATGTACTGATGATAAAGTGACCTATGCTGATGACATAGATATTCGTAGTTAGGATAAGAATAATCTTGCTTCCCTTCCCAAGGCCAATGTACTGATGATAAAGTGACCTATGCTGATGACATAGATATTCGTAGTTAGGATAAGAATAATCTTGCTTCCCCTCCCAAGGCCAATGTACTGATGATAAAGTGACCTATGCTGATGACATAGATATTCGTAGTTAGGATAAGAATAATCTTGCTTCCCCTCCCAAGGCCAATGTACTGATGATAAAGTGACCTATGCTGATGACATAGATATTCGTAGTTAGGATAAGAATAATCTTGCTTCCCTTCCCAAGGCCAATGTACTGATGATAAAGTGACCTATGCTGATGACATAGATATTCGTAGTTAGGATAAGAATAATCTTGCTTCCCTTCCCAAGGCCAATGTACTGATGATAAAGTGACCTATGCTGATGACATAGATATTCGTAGTTAGGATAAGAATAATCTTGCTTCCCTTCCCAAGGCCAATGTACTGATGATAAAGTGACCTATGCTGATGACATAGATATTCGTAGTTAGGATAAGAATAATCTTGCTTCCCTTCCCAAGGCCAATGTACTGATGATAAAGTGACCTATGCTGATGACATAGATATTCGTAGTTAGGATAAGAATAATCTTGCTTCCCTTCCCAAGGCCAATGTACTGATGATAAAGTGACCTATGCTGATGACATAGATATTCGTAGTTAGGATAAGAATAATCTTGCTTCCCTTCCCAAGGCCAATGTACTGATGATAAAGTGACCTATGCTGATGACATAGATATTCGTAGTTAGGATAAGAATAATCTTGCTTCCCTTCCCAAGGCCAATGTACTGATGATAAAGTGACCTATGCTGATGACATAGATATTCGTAGTTAGGATAAGAATAATCTTGCTTCCCCTCCCAAGATCAATGTACTGACGAAAAAGTGGCCTATGCTGATAACATAGATATTCGTAGTTTGGATAAGAATATTCTTAAACAGAAAAATTCCTCTAACATGTGATTCAAGAAAGAGAACTGGAAGATAAACATTTCCAAAACAAAAACTATGATCTGGAATTGGAATGAAAGCAGTGATGGCACTTTCCATCATAAAAAAAATCACGATCTGGAATTAGTAAATACAAAACACTTCATAAAACTCGGTGTATGGAACCGTTAAAACAAATTAAGTATAGGAGAAAATAGCTGAAAACACGAAGCATGTTCTTAAATGGCCTCGTCGGGTCAATATTTCATATATAGCGCCAAATTCCTTCAGAAGTACCAAAACCCCTGAGGTCAATGATGGAAAAAAGCCTTTGAAAAAGTGAATCTTGAGGGTCTAGGCAAAGCCCATCATTTTTAGACCCCTGTGGATTGGCGTTAGGATTCACAACCAAACAACCTTACCGAATAAGAGAAACCACATCATATGAGAACTATGAACAGCATCAGCAACTAAGATGGATGACACATGTAACGTGAATAGAAAATAATGGCATAATCAAAGTGCTGACATTCCACACTATTTCAAATAAAAGGTTCAGAAGAAAAACCCCATCAGTATTAGAATGTGTGATAACAAATACTCAACTTGAAAAAACTAACTGAAAATATTTAAAGAGAAAGATATTATAATTTACAACGTCAAGAGACATAGGCTACTCGGGTATTAAATAGCAAATTATGCCTTATAAGGAAACGGGTATTATTACCAATATATATACAAAATATATATTTATTTAGATACCATCCTCGATAGCAAATAGAGAATAAATTTTTCGCTTCTTAACAGCCAAAAATAAAGTCACATTTAGCTCAGTAATATTACAATCTTGATTGTTGTCACAAATTTCAAGAAATTGCTCCGCCCGCACATAGCGTATAAAGTTCAGTATACAATAAGATTTTAAATTTGATTTGATCGATTCTCAAATCAAGTTATTTGATTATGTCCAGTTTCAAATCAAGTTATTTTCAAACGAATTAACTGTTAGAGTTTTGAAAATAAAAAAAGGAAAATATCTAAAACGCCTCGACTGTAATCCATTTAAAGGATAACGTAGAAGGCAACCCCTTCCATAATTAAAAACTCACCTTAAATAAGTGATAAAGCGATAAACTTAAGAACGCAGTAATAATTTCGAGATAGTAAACTTTATTTAGGTATAAATGGCGAATGATTAAACACTTTAAATTAGGTCATACGTTTCAATGTTTCTTGCCTTATAAGCTTGATTCCAAATAAAATCAATACTATTTTTCTGTGTTGAGTGATATTTCACTTCAGTGAGTAAAGAGCTCTCCTAATTCTAAAAAGAATGTAAACTGAATTAATCAACGTCCTCGTCAATTAGATATAAACATACATACAAACACGCACACACACAAACACACACATACGCATATTAAAGCATATTGAAGTGTTGAATCTTTAATTAAAAATTATAATTATCTCATTTTTAGGGTTTTAAAAAACTAAGGCGTTTATGGTCGAGAAAATGTCCGTATCATATTTCATTGATGGTGAAAGAATTAAATTCTATTCTAGATTGTTTGCCCATTTAAAATACGACATTTATTAGAAAATGTATTAATTAAATTTTGCGGGACTCACCACTTTTGTTGCAAGGTGTTGACCTTTTATTTTGGTAAATATTTAATGGCTCCTGTAAATTTGTCACGTAAACAGTATTGGCGGACACATGTGAGTCCAGGCATAAAGTAACGCTTTTAAACCCTCGACTATGTGTCCTTGAGTGATGGTTGTATTCAATGTCTTGATCCAATGAGTCGTGAGTTCAATACCTGGCTACATCAGAGGTCATGATTAACTTGAAGAGTTGAGCTAAAAGGGAGATAACTGATACTGCGATATTCGGAAGAGGCATGGCACGTGGAACTAGAACAATCTACCCCCCGGTAGTCGACATAAAGGTTTCGATCGAAATTCCAATCACACGAAGAAGGCTGGAGCGTACAACGTTCGGAATGTCGTGAATATAGCAACAAAGCTCTTAATGATCTGCCTACGAACATTCTCAGATCATTATGCAGGTGATACCACAGTTTATGGGTGTACCTGCAAAGATTTAGATGATTGGAAACTGGTAGCTGATCTCTTATCTGACATGGCTCAATGGAGAGAACTCGCTGGTTATATTTACGACCTCAAAAACCAAATTAGTAGCATTCGATTATCATCGAGAAGACCACCAGTTTTCTCCTTTCGTGTTGAATGTGTGTTCACACAAAGAGGTTCTTTAACTTGAACACCTATTGAGACTTAAGTAAATTGCAGTGGAATTCGTATATACAATTCATCGCTAAAGATAATGGAAAATTGTTGGTTGCTTGTATAAATCCATTAATTACCTGACTCCTCCTATTATCAACTGTCATTACAAGAATCAGACCAGGCGTAAAATTGGGTAATGCTACCCTATATGGTCTAATGCTGCCGAAAATGAACTTTTCAATCTTGATTTCTCAAAATCGTCTGTGATTAATTATTAGGGTGGACCGGGTAAAACAGTAATTAAGAGGTGTTTCCACGCTCCTCAAAACCCTCAATCTCTCGACCAGAGTCCTTGCTGATAGATGTAGTTTATCGTCAGAAAAAAGACTGTAAAGACATCGCGCAGTAAGTCGCGTATAATGTGTGCAAAAATAAAACATACTTCAATATTATTTGGTCTCGTAAGTCCAATTGACTTACATTCAGACTCAGGTCACAAACGTTGAAGGGAAATAAACGATGATTTCAATACAGACAGGAACCGTACCAACTGCACTGCCTGCAGTTTGTATGTGATTTGATGAGAGTGTTTTTTCATATAGTATGAAATAAATTTACAAGCACAAAGAAAGAATGAACTGAATCTTTCACTAAGGTCTACCAAAATACAAAGGCATCTCAAATGAAACAAGTCATTGCGGCGAAGTTGGGTTTTCAAACAGCACATCTATCACAATTATAACAAACAATGATTGAAAAATAAAGAAATCAATCAAAGGAAGTGAAACTATCAGTGCACTAACCGCACCACAACTGAAAAATTGTGTTTACACTCGTTATCACTGAACTCGTCACCATTGGAACTCGTCCACATTAGATATCCTCTGCATTGAACTCGTGAGAATTGGAAATCGTCAACAATGAATTCGTCAGAACTGGAACACTTCAGCATTGAACTCCTCAAAATTAGATCATGTCAGCTTTGAACTCGTCGGCAACATAAATCGTCTTAACTGGAACACGGCAGTACTGAATTTGTCACTATTGGAATAGTCAGTATTTCACACGTCATCATTACACCCCGCGAGCATTAAAATCGTCAGCATTGGAAATCGTCAGCATTGGAAATCGTCAGCATTGAGCTCGTCAGTATAACACCTCATCTGCATTGAACTCGTCAGCATTGAATTCGTCATCATTGGAACACGTCAGCATTTAACTCATAGACATTGAATTTGTCGGCATAAGAAGTCTTCAGCATGGAACCTTTCAGCATTACAAGTCTTCACCATTGAAATCAGCGGCATTGGAAATTATCAGCATTGAACTCGTCAGCATTGGAACTCTTCAGCATTGAACTTCCCAGCATTGGAGCACGTTAGTATTGAACTCGTCAGCATTGGACATCTTCAGCATTGAAACTCGTCAGCATTGAACACATCAGCAGTGCACCACTGGCCAGCATTTGAACTCTTCAGCATTGAACTCGTCAGTATTGAACTCGTCACCATTGAACTCGTAATCATTGAACTCGGACACAAAGGAAATTTTCAGAATTGAATCGTCAGTATTGAACTCGTCAGCATTGAACTCGTCAGCATTGGAACTCTTCAGCTTTGAACTCATGAGCATTGGAACTCGTCAGCATTGAAATCGTCCGCATTGAACTCATCATCATTGAACTCGTCAGCATTGGAACTCGTCAGCATTGGAACTCGTCAGCATTGAACTCGTCAGCATTGAACTCTTCGGTTATTGGACCTCTTCAGCATTGAACTCTTCGGCATTGGAACTCTTCAGCATTGAGTTCGGCACCATTGAACTCGTCAGTAGTGAACTCGTCAGCAATGGAAATCTTCAGAATGAAACTCGTCAGCATTGGAACTTTTCAGCATTAAAATCGACAGCATTGAACTCGTCAGCTTTGGAACTCTTTAGCATTGATCCCATCAGTATTGAACTTGTCAGCATTGAACTTTTCAGTATTGAACATTTCAGATTTGAACTCGTCAGCATTGGAATTCTTCAACATTGAACTCGTCAGCATTGGAACACGTCATCATTGAAAATCCTCAGCATTGAACCCTTCAGCATTGGAACTCTTCAGTATTGAACTCATCAGCATCGAACTCGTCAACATTGGAACTTTTCCGCATTGAACTGGTCAACTTTGGAACTCTTTAGCATTGATCACGTCAGCATCGAACTCGTCAGCATTGGATCTCTTCAGCACTGAACTTGTCAGCAATGGAACACGTCAGCATTGGAAATCGTCAGCATAGAAACTCTTCAGCATTGAACTCATCAGCATTGAACTCGTCAACATTGGAACTCTTCCGCATTGAACGCCTCATCATTGAAAATCGGCAGCATTGAAGTCGTTTGCATTGAACTCCCCAACACAGGAATTCGTTAGCATTGGAATTCGTCAGCGTTGAACTCGTCAGCGTTGAAATCTTAAGCATTGGATCTCGTCAGCATTGAACTCTTCAGCATTGAACGCGTCAGCATTGGATCTTTTCAGCATTGATCACGTCAGCATCGAAATCGTCAGCAATGTAACTCTTCAGCATTGAACTCGTAAGCATTGGAGCTCTTCAGCATTGGAAATCTTCAGCATTGAACTCGTCAACATTGGCACTCTTCAGCATTGAACTTCTCACCATTGAAATCGTAAGCAGGGGAACTCTTCGCCATTGAACTCTTCAGCATTGAATTTTTCACCATTGAACTTTGGAAATAGGCAGCTATGAACTCGTCAGTATAACATCTCATCTGCATTGAACTCGTCAGCATTGAATTTGTCAGCAGGGTACTGTTCAGGATTGTAAGTCGTCAGCATTGAAAATCGTCAGCATTTGAACTCAGATAAACAGATCTTCCATGAAGATTGTCCCAAAAGAGAGGGAGACCTGTTCGGAACTAACGGACCGACTGAAGATTGAATTGGTTCACATTCTTCCCAAAAGTTCGATTCTGCTTTTTGTTGGGTCTTTAATACATATAACGCTTTACGTTTTCAATTTTTCCTTTTTAAATATACGGAATGTAATTGCTTATTTTTTCATATTTTAAAGATGATACTTGTATGCAACTTTTTTGAGGTCAACACTTATTCGAGATGAAGGTATATAAAAAAGCTTTTTGAGTGTATAGAATACTTGTTTCAGGATCATTTAATATATATATATGTACATATACATATATATATATATATATATATATATATATATATATATGTGTGTGTGTGTTGTGTGTGTATGTGAGTGTTTGTATGCGTGTTCTTGTTGAAGAAGACAGTAAAAATTGGCGGATATGTCTGTATATATATATATAGAGAGAGAGAGAGAGAGAAAGAGAGAGAGAGAGAAAAAAGAGAAAGAGAGAGAAAATCAATTTCAAGTGTGCAGTGACTGACCATGAATAAAAGATTCATACGTTTTCATGCAAAAATCAGGCGATCATTAACAGTAGGGTGTGAAAATATGAACCTGTAAACCCACCGGGAAAGTCTTCGGTGATAAAGTGTAGCTGGAACATGTATATCATGCACACACCAACCAAGATTCATTGGGGTGTACTTGCACAAGATCATAAAAGTTCATACTTCACAATTAATAAGGAAATAACATTCCAGATTGTGTCAAAAGAGTGCTGGGTGTTTTGGGAAACAAAGGGACTATTGTATAGAATCTTACTGCTTGAAGCAAAAAGTGCTCGACTAAAACATTTGATAGAAAAACCTTAACAGACTCTTGCCTGTCTGTATGTGTGTGTTTGTGTGTGTATGTGTGTAAATAATATATTTATTTTTAATATCAAAGGTAAACCGATGGTGTTTTATTTTTAATTTCTTATATGATGAATTCCCTTTGCGTCTCACAATGCCGGAATTGTTTTTGCTTGACGACATAGAGTCAGTAATTGACATTTTCTTTTTATTTTGCCTCCAAATAAAAGATGTTCTTATCGCGTGTATTTCACAGTAATTGCCGACATATCTTGAATAATTTATAAATTTATTTATCTACAAATTCTTTGTCATCTTTTAAAGAATGACCCCCGCCCCCGCCCTCGTCATATGAACAATTAGACATTCAGACAGAGGATGATTTATTTGTAACTAATGAAGAAGAAATTCGCATCGGATTTAGACCTGACTTTGAATTTTATATTTCATGTAAAATTTCTTTGTGAGTCAAACAAGATTATTTGATAGGATGCCCAAAACTTTCAAATGTAAATATTTTGTGTTGTTTTCATCTGATGCGTACAATCTTGACAATTAAAGTAAATAATTTATCGCCATTACTTTCCCCTTTCATCACGCAGAACATTGGCTTTTATTCACCAACAATAACGGAAGAAATATATTGTCTTATTAAATATTTTTATTAAAATAATATACATGAATATGAACACACGCACACACACATACACACACACACACACACACACACACACACACACACACATATATATATATATATATATATATATATATAATGCACACATCAAATTAATTGATTGATACAGAAGTAAGGTATCATGTGTACAATAATTGACAGCTGCATACCCAAGGCTATATATTAATATGCGTTACCTGAAGTATCATTATACATTCATCTCTGGACAGTCCTAATTATGATGATAAACTGCATTTTAAGGAGCGTGGAATCAACTCTCAAACATAACAAAAAAACTGTGGAAGTATAATAATACATTTTTATAGTAAATATACGAGCAATACACCAGTACTTATTTATAATAAAATTACCTCTGGTTGAAGGCATTCAGTTGCGTTCAAAATATTTAGATTTCGGCATTAAATAACCCATAAACGCTGATACGACGCTAAAGAAAATCAACCAATCAAACAACCATGAGAGAACTCTTTCATGATATTAGTCTATATAATATCCTCCAAGTTCTTAAATCACATTTCATTCCAAAATATAGCTTCAACAAAAGTACAACATAAAAACACATATATCCCCGCCTCTAGCAATTATGTCCACAAAAGATGTATATGTATAAAAGCTGCGTATCATCTACCATGTATACAAATGGGATATCAGAATAACATCATATTTTCATTACTTCAAAAGTTCCAAGAGAATTAAATATGCATATGTTGTTAAACAAACAAATCAATCATTCAAACAGTTATAGAATTATTACACGAATTGCCAGGAGGTGATTTAAAATAATGTTGTCACTCTCTCACACACACACACATATAAATACATACATACATATTGCGCCCCTTACTCCCACCAGACGCAAAAACTTAATAATGCTGGCAAAAATTTTTTAAATAAATAATATATGAGATAGAGCGTATTGAAATGTAAAATTGGGCACTAAAATCAAAGTCAAACAGCCAAAGTCTTGAACAGAATCTTTAGGCCATGAACTGAAAATTGCGTTCAGGCATGAAACCGATTGGCACCGCTTGGTGTTGACCTCAGTGTCCATTTTTACATTTATACATTGAGTGGAAATTTGACTGGAAATTATAGTTCCTTAAAACTGCATAGAACCTCTGTAGCGATCAAAGGAATTCTTGGTATATCGATAACCAGAAAGAATTGTTGTTTCAAAAACATTAGACATCGTTCTTTTCACTATAAGACTTTTGGGGTTGCAGATTTTTGGAGAATCAAGAATTCGTAGTAGCATTATTAGTGAGCCACGTTTCAGATCTAGTCCATGTGGTGGTAATCCAGATAAGATAATTAATGAATTCTGTTGGATAATTGACTGCATCCCACTCTGGTTAATAAGAGGATCAACAGATTTATTGGATTGACAGTTTCCAGGGATCATTTTCAAAAATTCAAGATTAATTGAATTGATGTTTGGTACTAGAATGACTCTCTCAAACAACCTTTTAACATTTTGGCAATTAACTCTAAAGTTCATGGTACTAAAGTACATATGCATGATGGATCAATGAAACTTGCGATCCTATCCTCCCCTCTCCCACAATTAGCAAGTTTCCATCAAATTGATTTGATGTTATACCTCCATACAGTTAAGCTCTCGTGTTAGTTGCCAATTTCAGAATCTTTATATGTCTCCATAACATAGATGATTTCAATGAAGCTCGTATTTCATCTGCTCTAGTATATTTGGGAATGAAAGAGACGATTTGTCTAAAGTCATCAGAGAGAAGCACAAGTATTCTACCAATCAGAGAATCATTTTCCTAATATTCCTTAGTTTTCTGTTCAAAGCTTCAACAACCAATTAATACCTTGATAACTTGTGCAATTCCAGAATTCTTTGATATCTTGCACATAGGATTTTCATTCGTCAGTACAGGTCAAACGGACATTTTAATGCTGAATGAGCTGTCCAGTCCACAAGTAATAATGTAGGAGAAATCGCCGATGCAAGTAAAATACGTTTTTGACATCTTATCTTGGCCAGTAGTACGTTGGTAACAAATATTTTTCCTATTCCACCAAGTGCATCTAGGAAGAATATTAAACCTTTCTGGAATCTAACAACATTTATAATTATGTCATTAGCTATTTTCTGGTCAGATTGAAGCTTTCTCATTTTCTTCTATGTACCTTATCAATGATCATGTATCATATGCGGCTTCTCTGACCAATCCTCTTGTTAATTCCTTCTCATTTCCTCTTGCAGCCTTTGGAAGTTCATAAGTGCGTGGATCGTTTCCTCGTATTGGTATTATTATATTCTCAAGGTCGATCAATGCATTATTGTACAGATCATTACTGTTAAAAATGTCTAGTAACTGAACGTTTACTTGGTGTTTGTAACCTTCAGCCAAGGTGTCCTTGTATTTACCCCAATGCCTTAAGGGGTCATTTATTTGACAACATTTAATGAGGATGGAAAAAGAACTCTAAGACTTCTTGCACTCTGAGATACAGATGTTTCTGTTAAAATAGCATCCCATTGTGCATAATCTTCCAACAGACCACGTTTGAGGTAAGCTTCTCTATCTGTTGAGCACACTCTTCCATCAAGTGTGCAGATATATTCAGAGAAAGTATACGCTTTAACATCATAAAACAGCATCCTGAGAAAGAAACATTCTTGTTGCTTGAGATTTACAGTATAGACTTTCCCAGGCGCACTATGAGATTTGATGTCTACAGGTTCGCCCCTTCTTGTCTGTTCTAGTTGATATAATATGATCGAGGTTGATGGTAAAAGATTTTCTTAGTAAAGGCATCTCTTGCAAAAAGCTCGAAGAAAGTGTAGGCTCTCCTGGAGTTAAGATTGACTGGGCTGCATTTGCTTCAGAGATGAAAACTCTTTGTCCATTTTCTAAATGAACATCTGAGAGCTGAACTTTTAGATATCGCTCATGAATGGAAAATCAAAGCGTCCTCCAAATTGCTTCATTTCCGCTAATGCATCGACTTTGCTGGTATATGCCTATTTCATCTCTTCGGTTTAATGTTTGCTTTTACCTATTTCTCTTACATTGTTTTTTTCTTATAAAGCAAACTTTGCTGCATCCGGCACTTTGTTGACATATTTTATTGAGTTACAGTACTCAAAATTGACGTGAGCCTCAAAGATTTCCAAGAGTTGGGTACAGTATGGAAGTATACATCTCTTCTTAATTATAATAGGATTTGATCCAGTTACTTCCTCAAATCTGCCATCATCTTCTATGAGAATGATAACCATAATCTCCCATTTTGTTTCCTTTCAGAAACGTCTTGGATAATTCTTGATGCACATGTCTTCAATCATACAGGAAGAATTTATGTTCCTATCTCCACAGGAAACATCGACCATTTGAGTTTTAACAGGATCATAAAGCTTTTTGTCTTTTGTGGGATCTGGTAATTCTGCATATATTATATAATCCACTTGACTGGTGTAAATTTTCATCATCAAACATATCAAGCTGTAGACATGAGGAAGATCTCGTTTTTGCCACCCAAAGGTATACATGTAGCATGTTACTTTTCCTGTTATAATCGTTTCCATTTAATTAATCACTTTTAACCTGTTGTAATTAGGTCATGTCTCTTCTGTGGTTTTTGTCCAGGGAGAAGTTCAGCATTAATTTATTTCCAATTGGGATTACAACGGAGTGTTATAAACATATCTGCACATCCATAATGTCTAACCTATGTCATTTCATCTTGGGTTCTTTCATGCATGTATCTTGGACTGCCAACAAAACTTGATGGGAGAATAATTGGTTGACCAATTCCACCTATGACAACATCATTTTTAATGTCATCTCGTAGATGGTCATATTATGATTCTCTAAAATGTAATTGGTAAGGCTTGATGTATGCTAATCTTTCTTTTACCATCTTGGCAGACATACCTACAACAAAATGGTGGAACAGGTTTTGGGCTCTTTGAAAAGATTAAAACAATTCTATCGGATTATAAGGAAGAACGTGTAAAGTTTCATGCACGAAACAGCCTTAGTGGAGTTTCCTCCAACTCGAAATATTTCAAAATGATAGCCATGTTTCAGGAGGGGAGTTCTTTCTTGGGAGGCATATTAGTTCAACTCTCAACTATTTTACTGTCTTAATTGTACTAATAATATGGTTTGCAATAGATATCTTACTAATAAAACACTTCTACTAACATCTATCAGGTGTGTCACAAACAAAGTATTAAGTATAGCTAATGCAAGGGCTAAGGTTTCTATATTCTAAGGTTTATGTTTTATATATTATGGTCTAAATATTGCATAATATTTTGCAATATAGAGATCAGCTCAGATGCAAGTTAGAACTTGTTAACTCGACTTGAGACCTTTGTGTCACGTTATACCACTATCGCAAATGCTTTTTTGATTCTTTACGAATTATAATAATTAATTTTTTCAAAATAAGAAATTGTGAAAAAAAGTTTTTTGATCCCTAGTGGGTACTCTATTGCTCCTTTCTCAAATAAAACATGCGCAATGTTTTTGCTTTTTATTCTCTACAACTTTTATTAATGATTTAAAAAAAAAGTCAATGTGAAAAACATTACAATATATAGAACCCATTTTTATTGTACCATATCCCCTTCCCCCCATATATTAAAATCTTAAACCCTAATCTAGGTTAAAAAATTATGTCCTCTTTAATGTTTGATCAGGCTTAATCCAGTAGATTTGATTTCCATAAAACACATACGTACGTACGTAGCAGTTCGGTTATAGTATAGATAACATCTGCAGCCGGTTGGTAACAAACACGTTGACCTCAGAAAATAATTTTTACAGTAGAATATCCCCTTTATTAACCAAATGTATCCAATGAGGGAACATTAATCAATTTTAATACCTATGCCATTGGCATTAATTTATGGACTTTTAAAAAGGAATGAATGAAGCGATCTTTTGTCCCCTTAACTGTTCATAAAGTAGTATAGCTTTGTAGACTGTCTGGCTTTGCTAAAACAACCAGCCTAGTAAAGAGTAACTCTGAAATAAAACCATCTGCACAAGATATGTGAATGCTGTAGTTTAGATATGACAGTTTTTCACATGACGACAAAAAGATATTTGTTTTAAGTACAATTTTATCAGTGTGCTCTTGAGATTTCTTGTGTTAGAATGTAGCACTTTTTGAAGAATATGTCAGTCGAGTGTTTTCCAAGTTGAAAAAAAGAGTCCCATGGTAAATGGCTGTTGAAAAACAGTGGCTGTTTTCCAATGTTCCTCTTTATTTTGCTTTGTAAGAGTCCATTTTGGTTTTAGATTGTACAACCAAGAAATGTCTCGCCTGTCATAATATATGTTTTCAACAATCTGTTTGTTTAACATTTTATTGTTGCAACTGTTTAATGTTACACTTTTTATTTATTTATTTTTCCATAAATTCCAGTCTTATTTTCTCTCTCTTAAGCCTTGCTTTGAGTCAAGCATGTACATATCTTCCTGTCTTTCTCACACACACACTTTCTCTCTTTCTTTATTTCTCTTTTTATCTCTCTCTGGAAATATCTATCTATCTATCTATCTATATATATATATATATATATATATATATATATATATATATATATATATATATATATATATATATATATATACAGCCAACGACTAAATTATTGATACACATATCAATTTCGAATATTTTTTTACTTTTCTCAGAAGCTAATGCCCGTATGAGGCGAGGTTGTTTTTATATATGTTAATAAGTACTGAAAAAGGAATATGAAACTCAAATTTCAGAACAATAGCTTAAATACAACAAATCCGTCAGGCTAATTATGCAAAATAGGAAAAGACAAAATTATTCATACAGTAGAAAATATCGTTTTAAATTGATTGATTCGTGTAAGTTACATAATTATTTTATCAGTGAAGACTTCTAGACTATTTATTCAGGAGAATATTCGTGATAATTCAAGCAAAGGATATCACGTGGTTCATAGAGGGTCACCATTGTTATTCTTACATTAACACGATGGGGAAGACAAAGGAGCTTAGCGTTGACATGAAACGTAAAATTATTAACTTCCACAAGTTGGTAGATAATTACAGCACTATTTCAAGCCAATTAGCTATCCCTACATTTACAGTACAGTCCGTTATAATGACGTTTAAACAGTTTAACACGACAGAGAATTTGCTTGGGCGTGGAAAAAAACCCAAATTGTCACCTAAATCTTCACGAAAACTGTGTCGCCAGGTTAATATAAACCCAAGAGTTGTTTTGAAAAACATCGCTAAAAGTTTGGATACGATGGGTATCAGCATACGTACTTGCACAATAAATCCTTGTTTAAATAGAAATGGGTTGTATGGAAAACGTCCACGATGAACCTCTCATCACAAACGATGTCAATTTAATTTTGCCAACACGTTCTTGGACAGAGAAAACTGATTTTGGGAACAAGTACTATGGAGTGATAAAAGAAAAATTGAGCTTTGTCGACATAATGCTGTACAGAAGATTTGAAACAAGAAAGAAAAGAACACAGTGGCAACATTAAAATGTCGAAGCGGCTTGATGATGTCTTAGGGTTGTTTTAGCTCAAGGGGGAATGGATAATAAATTGAAATAAGAGGAATAATGTAATCGGTACACTATATCACAATTCCGGATAAAAACTACAACTATCTGTGCAAAATGTTCATCTAGGTCGGTGATTTACTTTCCAACAAGATAATATTTTCAAATACACGTCTAAATCACTGGCTTCAGAAAAAGATTACAATTCTGTAAATTCCTTCAATTAGTCATGACTTGAATACGATTAAAAATCAATGGCAAGTATTGAAAGTTTGAATAAATCGTCGGTCCCAAAAAACTTTCGGAATTAGAACGTGTATCCATTGAAGAATGGAGAAAAATCCAAGAAAAAACTCGTTCAAATCTCATTAAAAACTTTAGAAAACGATTGCAGCAAGTTACAAAGATGAGGGTTAATACTATTGAGTATTAATATTGTCAAGATTTTTAACTTTTTCTATTTTTCATACTGTACGAATAATTTTGTATTTTCCTATTCTTCATAATTCACCTTTGTTGTATTTAACCTATTGTTCTGAAAATTGAGTTTTATTTTCCTTTCCTGGAACATATAAAAAATCATTCGGGGGATTAAATTCTGAAAAATGAATGAAAGTATTATAAATTGATGGTTGTACGAATAATTTCGTCGTTGATTGTATATATATATATATATATGTGTGTGTGTGTGTGTGTGTGTGTGTGTGTGTGTTTGTGTGTGTGTGTGTGTGTGTGTGTGTGTGTGTGTGTGCGTGGACGTCTGTACTATTTACCTGCACATTAATGTAATGTTAAATGTCGGTCACATTATATGTAATTCAAATTTTTCTGGTGTGGTAAACTACCTTATAAGCAAATATTGTACACTCTCAAAGAGGGGGTGTAGCCATATTTACGGGCAAATTCAGGTAAAAGGGCGATTCTTACCCCACACGCATACTAGTCAGATAGATCGTTATTCTTGGCCAGAAACATCAATGCCTTCCACAAAATTGCCACTAATATTCTCTGTCTGCTACATGTTTGGTTAAGAATACGCCCAGGAAATGCTTCGCATCTCTTAATGTATGTTTTCGACAATCGTCTTCTGTTTAAATTTGTTATTGTTTTAATTTTTTGAACTTCACATTTTTTAATTTATTTTTCTTTAAATTTCTATGTTATTTTTTCCTTAATTTCTAGTCTTAAACTTTGCTTTCAGGCAAGTATGTATATACATACCTATATGTATCTATCTATCTATCTATCTATATATATATATATATATATATATATATATATATATATATATATATATATATATATATATATATATTCATGCTCATTAATATTATATCTGCACCTTAGATATATATATATATATATATATATATATATATGTATATATATCTGCACATTAATTTAATGTTTATTGTTGATCACATTATGCTTAATGCAAGTTTTCCTGGTCTGTTAAACTGACTCGGGAGCCTATATCAGTTCTTTTCAAAGAGAGGATCTTCGGACTTATACTGAGGTAAAACTTTATAGCTTTCACACCCAGCATTAATCTCTTGCATGCTCCCTGGGCCAGCTAAATCAAATGAATTCTCAGAACAACTGTCAATTCCCGGCCTGTGTCTGTGACATGAATAATTATATTTTAATACTATAAATAATTCTCTCAAATACATAATTAACTGCCCTCTGCATGCCCTCAGCCTAACTACTATGCTCCTTACACTAATTCAAATGGGGGTAGTGTACCCCGCCCCGCCGAGTAACCTTCGTCAACCCCCTTCTCTCAAAGGGTCGTTTGGTTGTCATGCATATGAGCGGATTTGCCTTGGTATCCTAGGTTTCTGGTCACTACCATATTTTTGACCCAAGGAGGTGTTCAATCGCCCTGACCTTTAGGCGGACTTGACGCACACACGTGTATTCTCGCGCCTGAATATTTCTTGGGTATTTTCCCCGTCATTAAGGATGCTGGGGGTAAACATTTTGGGGTTTTTAGCGTTATCCGCCTGAAAATCATGGATTCGAACATTCGAGTAACTTCGAAAGAGGATATCTTATCAGTAAGTGTATGATATCGGATCTATTGTACTGCCATTTTATACGTGATTTCTGGACCGTGCAGTTGTCCCCGGTGTGGCCTCTCGATGCCTTGATGAAGTATCTCTGAACGAATCAACTCAGGTTATTTATGCGTCCATATCCAATGGATTTCTGTTTTCACTGCATACTAGTCATATACCAAACCAACTAATATAAACATGAAAGCAATCAAATTGAAAACGAACGAAACTAGCAAACCCAGCCCAAAAAATAAACACTCTTTTACACCAATGTAGTAGTCTACGTTCACATTTTCCAGAAGTGGGACTGAATCTTCTTCAGGCTCAATCTGACCTCCCGTTCCTGTATGAAAGGGGAATCAATGCCTCTCTCCAATTTCAGGATCTCACAATCCCAGGCTACTCAACCATTATAACAAAATACGATCACATAAATGGTCACGGTCACTGTTACGGAAACGACTCAATGCCTACATCAAGACCAGGTTTACCTACTGCAGGGAAACGAAAAACGAGGAACTTGATATGTGTTTCCGCGTGGCACTTATACATAGTGTCACTTTAGTCTTTGCCCTGTATCGTCCTCAGGACGAAGAGTCGAGTATGAGAGAGAACTGACAATATCCTCAAAGGATTATCCTCTGCGAACCCTCACATATACGCTGACTTCAATGTTCAACACAAAAAGTGGTTAGTCCACTCTAACAAAAACAATGTGTAAGGTAAAGACCTCTCAATCGCATATCAACTAACCCAGATCATTGAAAAATCCACCCGAAATTTCTCGGCCTTTTTCTAACATTCTGTCCGGACAGCAAATGACATTCTGTCCGCGCAGCAAATGACGTAGCTCTTATTGGCACGTTAGATCATTCCTAATACCCTGATTTACCGTTCGAGTGGTTTCCCGCTACGCAGACTTGGACAGCTTTTGGTCCTACATGGTGGAAGCTCCTTTCTCAACATTTTTCAAACGTGCTCCTCCCAAAACGACTGCCCTAACCTCTGAATGGATAAAAAAAATTCCAGCAAAAACAAAAACTGAATCCTGGTTTACTGCTGAAACAATTCTGGGTTGATATTCTTAAGAATATCAACCCAGAATTATCCACAATTCTAGCAAAGTTGTTTAACCGCTGCTTGAAGCTCAAATATTTCCCAAGCATGTGGAAGGTGCAGGCATATGTCCGATGTTCAAGAACGCGTGCAATCGATATCCCCGCCCAATATAGACTCATATTCCTCTTAGCAAGACCAGTAAACTTTTTGAGGTCTTAATCAACAAGAAGGTGGTCGAGGACCTGAAGAGGAACAACCTCTAATCGACGGTATCATTAAATCGGTCTTGCAGAGGTCAGTCCTTCTTCAAAATGTTGAAGTGTCAGTGATTCGACGGTTTTTGATTAATACATATCTAACAATTTCTGTTAATCGACTATGGAGTGGTTTAATTTGGGGCATTTGCTGAAAAGAAATGACAATCGTCTTCTGGGTTCAGGTGGAACCTCAGGTTTTCAGGGATTTCTCTTATGTTCTGCGTAACGTTGCTTTGTGAACTTTTGTCGGTATTTTGTAGAAACTGATCTGAGTTGACTGCGCTTGTGAAAGTAGTAACCATTTTAGTTATTGTTCAACTTTATCAGAAGAAATTCAGTATCTTATTCGTTTGGTGAAAAGTTGTCACCTTCCAGTCGTTTTTTTAATTATATTTCATTTTATTACAGTGTCTTGTTTTACACTTTTGCGTTTATTTCAGACCGTTTTTAATCTCTTCGTTGACAGGGAAAATTTTGGGTTACTCAAATGTTGGCATTTCTAGTATCCGTAATTCTTTTTCGCACGTGTTGATGTTTTCAAGTTCGTTGATTTTAACTTCCATATTGTAAATGTATCTTGTAGTTGGGTTTTTATCTTTTGTGTTTCTCCCATTTTGAGTTTGGCAATTTGTGATTTTGTGATTTGCGTTGGCTTTGTTACCAATTTGTTGGGAGTATTAGTTTTCGTGTCCACATAGTTTTGACTGAGAGAGAAAATCGTGTACGAAATTTTGTGACCAAATTCTTTCTCTTCACTAAATCCAGGTTTGAAAAAAATGCGCAAAATAGTGCATATTTATATTTATCGAAACTTTCAAAAATTAATAATATTTTATTTTGTTTCTAAATACTTGTTGGAAAAATAAAATCTTTACATTTCCCTTGGCAATGTCCATCCGAGGAGGAAACGCATCAGTTATAACGGAGCGCCTTTCATGCGCATTTACAAAAGTAAATTCACATTTACGTTAATTTTTTGTCTTAGCAATTCATCCCTGAAGTTGATCTTGGATGAGACTGAAAGTACTTGGGGAAATAAAAGAAGTTACCAAAACTACGGCATCTTTCTTTAATAAGAACACTAAGAAGTTGATCCATGAATTTCGGAGGATTAAAAAAAAAAAAACATAATGAGTCTAGATTATACAACCAAACATGCATAAATGAAGATATACTGCCTGACTACATTTATATATATATATATATATATATATATATATATATATATATGGGGGGGTAGCGAGAGAGAGAGAGAGAGATTTTCGTGACTCTCTGTTTGACCGCCCGTGAGTTCTTTATGTTTGTTTGTCAAATAAATGTGTTGCTAAAAATTTCAAAGTTCAACCCAATTCCCCAAATTACACAAAATAGCTCGAGGTGAGATTCTTTCGAAAAGGTCTCTTGTTCCAGCAATTCATTATATGTTTTATTCGGCGAACGCTTCAACAGTTTCACTATTTTATTCATGAAGTATTGAATATGCGCAACTAACTGTGACTTACACTATGTGTAAATTGTATCGATGTTAACCGAGTTATCTGCCCTTGGATTGTATAAATGCAAGTGAGAAGGAGTCAGCCATTTTCTTTTACATTTTTGGTTTTTTTCCACGACATCTTACGACCGGTGGTTAACGCCAGACGTATTGCGATAATTTGTGAACTGTATTGATTTTCTACTTTTATTCAGTTCCTTTTGATTTTCAATTTTCTTTCCGTTTGTATTACTGACTTTTTTGCCAAAAGTTTGATTTTTTTCTTTCTTTACCCTCCCCTCAATTTTACTTTACCCCCTGTTGTTTCTTATTTTATTAATAATTTTCATTTTCTTTTGTAATATTTTTTTTTTCTTTCTAGATTCCTGTTAATTTTCAGTAACTTCCCCGCAAACCTTTATTTTTCGTTTGTTTATTTATCCAACGTCAGACATTATTTTTCTTTGTTTACATATTATTTCTACGTCTTTCATTGTTCTTTGTCGTTTTTTGTTTAAATATCTGTTAAATATTCTGTGTTCATTTGTTTAAATCTTCTGTGAGTTTATTCTAAATTTTCGTATTTATTTTTCTATTCGTTATTTCTTCTTTATTTTAGTTTACGTGATTCGTTCGTTTTTTGGTGACTAGAATTTTCTAGTGGCAGCCATATTGTTTTTGTGAACTTGTTAGGTATTTTTCGTTTCGTATTTTCTGTTGTATTATTATAAAAAAAGATTTTTTTTGTTTATTTTCTGCCTTAATTTGTGAGTCTTCGTTCGCGTACTCGATTTACTAATCATTCATTGATTTTCTGATTTGTAATTGTTTACTGTGTATATTTTACGTTTCATTGTCTTTTTTTCATACGTATTCTTTTTTCACCCATTCTTGTGTGTTTAACTGTTTTTGTGTTGTCTCATCAAATTTCTTTTTATTTAGTTTTTTGTTTAATTATATATTTTTATTTATTTGTTTTTTTTGTGAAAAGAATTTAAAAAAATTGTTTTAGAGAAAAATGAGTGCGAAGAAAATAGCAAAGAAAAACTTTTTTGGCACTAAAAAAAAGGAAAAAAGATTCTCATAATAAAATTCCCGAGAAGGATTTAGAAATGGACGCAGAAGAGAACCCAAAATTAGAAGAAAAAACAAATTCTTCCCAAAATTTAGAAAATAACAAAAGTCCAGAAAAAAAGTATGGTGGCCGCAAATGGCCAAAATTCTGTAACAGAAAACACATTACAAGACCAAAATATGGTGGCCGAAAGTGGCCAAAATTCATCAAATGAAACTCCAAAGAATGACGTCAATGCAGCGGTTGGAGAGACACTCTCATGCTGGAAGTCCCCGCCAGAGTGTAAGATCAGCATGACGCAGTTCAGGGAGAAAGCCAAGAGCTACGCACATCTGGTTACAGCAGATTGGCTCTTGTCAAATCCCGTGGAGCTAAAGAAGGTTGAGGAAAGAATTGTGTCAGTCTTTGTGGTGGACAAGCGCGCGCGTAAAATTTGTCACTCCACAAAAGCCACTGTAAACCTTGACTTCTTTGGGCATTAAAGCTCAGAGAGTTATCAAAAGAAAAGGCTATATTATGTAGAACGTACTCTTGCCCACGCCAGTTAGGAAAGATACTTAGTCCTTCCTCGGACGATCTTACCGGGGGTTGGTGTTTCGAGTTAATGATTGACAGAAAGGCCTTCATCTCCATCCCCAACTATCTGGATGTACAGGGCCAGAAAATGCCGATAATTTTAACAGGACGTAAACTGACATGGAAGTGTGGACAGACTGGTCACCTGTCCTCTTCCTGCACAGAAAAGAAGGCCTCTTAAGTTCGGGTCCCCGCCCTACCAAATCTCCCTTTTGTCGAGTCTGTACAATCCGTCTCGCCTGTAATGCACATGCCAGCGATCGGGACCGGTGTGGAAAATCCCCCGGTTGGGTTCAAATCTCAGCCCTCATTCCCCGAAAATCCTTTGTCCACTGCTAGTGCTGTTGCGGAGAAGGACGGGGATGGCAGGTCGTTGACAGGGCAAAAGGGAATACCCAGGCAGCGGGACCTCGTTCCACACCCAAATTAGGTAAAAACACAAACAGCCCTACTCCCTCAACCAGTGCTAAGTGCGAATCTCCGGCCAGATACTCAGATAAACTCCGACAAAAGATGATCCAATATGGACCATTTTTCGAGAAAAAGGAGAAATTATAACTGTTAAGGAGTCATTAAAATCTAAAAGACAAGATTCGGAAAGGAAATCTGGCATCTCTTTTTTGGCACCGTCTTCCCCTTGTCACAAAACATCATCCCATGTTCCCTCCACCAATTGTCAAATCATTAAGTCAAGTAACTTCTAACATGGTCACCCTTAAGAAGGGTCCTGTGACTAAATCCTCATCTAAAAAATCATCTCCCAATCCATCACCCAGTCCTTCCCCAATGCAAACACCCATTAATTCTTACCGCATAAACAAGAACAACAAAAAAAGTAAACAAGCCCATCTTTCAGATTCATCAGAGCCCACAATGGAAAAAAAGATCAAATCTAAGTCCATATACAATACAGGGGAAGATATGTACCGCGTCTTAAAAGATCAGGAAGAAAAGGCGTTAATGCATGCGAAAAAAATGAAAAATTTAAAAGCTGGACGTTGAAAACTCCCGAAATATCCCCCACGCCAAAAGAGTCCTGACTGTGGTACGACCTGGTGTAGCTGGCAAACAAATATGGGCGATAATGGCCGAAGCAAACCAATCCTTTGGAATGTTCACTCCAATGGCTTGCTTCGACGACGAAAATGTAAAAAAATTACAACAGGATTGTTCAGGGAGTGTCCCGCTTTATGTTCACCCCTCCTTATATAGAGCTCTAAAGCTAACCTTCCCTCTGGACATTGGCTGTCTGTCTCCTGATGGAACCATCAAGAGTGAGATGGGTACTAGCTCAATGGGAGAGGCCGTCAGTGTCCTAACCCCGGCCATGTTCAACGCAGGAGAGCAACCCTAATCATGGCTCTCTGGTTAGCAAGTGTGAATGCCTGAGGTCGGAGTCTCGCAGGGCGAGGCTCTCTAGTGAACTTGAGCGTCTGTCGGTGAATATATGTTGTGTGCAAGAGACCCGTCTTTCTTCTCGCGACTATGAGGGCATTCTGTCTAGGTATTTTTTCCTCTATTCAGCATGTTTTGATGGACGCTGGAGGGGTGTCTCTTGGCTGCTCAGCAGGTCTTTAAGGCTGCGTGTGTTCTTGTCTTTGCGTACTGGATGTTACCATAAAGGATAAGGCTCTTCGTCTCATTGGGGTATATGCGCGGAATGTCCATTCTGAGCGGAATGCTTTGTTTCGGTAGAGCGAGCCGTTTTTGACGTCATCGCGTCGGGTAGTTTTAGTGGGCGATTGGAATTCCGTCCTTGACCCCGATATAGATTGTATATGGCCAAATTCGGGTACTAACAACTGAGACGTGAAACCATTTCGGGACTTTATCGACAGGTTTGATCTTGTCGATAAGTACCGGAATGAACACCCTCGGGAGGTAGTGTAGACTTGAACTAATAGTGGCGGCTCGGCTACAGAGGTGCGTTCTAGCTACCCCGACCGAGTCTTAGTTAGGAGAGTCGATGTAGGGCTCTTAGGGTGTCCAAGTTTCCATGATGTGGTTTATTCGGATCATAGGCTTGTCCGGGTCAGTGTAAACTTAGATAAGCCTCAGGTTAGGATGGCTGGCTACTGGAAATTAAACTCATCATTATTTGGTGAGCAAGACTTCCGGGACCAGCTACTACTAATGATACAGAGGGAACTGACTGGAGCGGTTGTGGGAAATTCCTGGTGGGATAATTTAAAATCCAAAATCAGAACGTTTGCTGCTCTTTATAGTCGTCGGCTCAATCTAGATAGATTAGCGGCGCAAACAGCTTTAGAGCAGAAAGTTGATCGGGCGATCAAATCCCGTGATAGTGGGGACGTGGCCTTAGCTAAGGCAGAATTGGCCTCCTTGCTTATCAAGAAGGATCAAGCTCTGGTAGTTAGGGCTAGGTTAAAAAGAATGTCCTCTGAAGCAATGAATATGACCACTGAATTGCAAGCAGAGGAAGTTCGGAATGCATCTCAGCGACATATCGCACACGTCACATTGCCGGATAATCGGACCGTGACAACAAACGAGGGCATATGCGAGGCTTTTCGTGACAACTTCCAGGAGCTTTTCACCAGGAAGCCCTGTTTAAGCCCTGCTCAGTCCGATGCCTATTTAGTTGACTTTCCCTGCCTTGAGGCAGCTGAAGCGGCTAGGTGTGGTGGTCCCATTACAGAGTCGGAAATTTGGGAAGCGCTGAAACATTATGGCCTAGACAAATCTCCGGGATTAGATGGTCTTCCGTACGAAGTGTACTTGAGGCAGACTCCCGTTTTTATTCCCTTGCTGGCACTGACCTTCGGCAACTGGATGAAGCTGGGGTCTATACCCCAACGCTTCACCAGGGACGTGATCAAGTTGTTACGTAATGACAAATAGGTTGGGGATGGGTTAGGTAACTTTCGCCCTTTAACTATGTTAAACACAGAGTTAAAGATTTTGGCTAAGATCTTAGTGAACCGTTTGTAGGTTGTCCTGTCTAGTATGATTGGCTTGGAACAGACTTATCGAAGGCCTGATAAGGTTGAGTATCGATTTCTGGAGGCTGTTATTTCGGCGGCCGATTTCGGGCTGTACTTTCGCACTTGAATCCGACTTCTGTATGCGACTCCCGGTGGGCTGGTGGAGGCGAATTGGGTACGATCGGAGCCTTTCGTTTTGTCTCGCTCCATTCGTCAAGGTTGTCCGCTTTCGCCTTTGCTTTACGTTCTTGTGTTGGAACTTTTCTTTTGCAAGTTAAAGGTGAATCCGGTTCTACGTGGAATTGTCCTACCCGGTGCTACCACCTCAGCCAGGTATTCTGCCTATGCTGATGACGTGTCGGTTCTTGTGTCGAGCAGAGCCGAGATTGACGAAGTCAGCAAGGAAATCAGTGGTTATGAGATGGTGACAAGATCAACCGCGATAAGTCTGTTGGCTTGCAGTTGAGTGCGGGGAAGGGATTTTCTCTTCCAGGACATTTCCTCTGGAGAGATGGGCCGGTCAAGATTCTCGGTGTCTGGTTCGGTCCTGATCTCCAGTTGGAAATTAATTGGTCGGAGGTGAAGGGAAGGCCGAGATCGCAATTAATTTGTGGTCTCGGAGGAATCTTTCATTAAAGGGGAGGGCGGATGTATGCGTTTCTCACATCTACCCGATTCTCCTTTACCGACTCTCGGTGCTTCCACTTACGACTGACACTGCCATTAGTGAGGCCCTTGTTCTCCTTCTTGTAGGGAGGCAAGGCCGCCAGAGTCTCTCAGGAGATCTGTTGCCTTCATCCATCTGAAGGCGGTCTGGGCATGCCAAGCTTTGACATTCGTCAACATATGCTTCGCATCGGCTTTCTAGATCGCATGTGTCGCGAATCGGATGGGATGGCGCCTTCTGGAAGGAAGATGTCCGTAAGAACTTCCCATCCCTGAGAAGTTTGCACTCGTGCGAGGAGGGGGCCCACCGTTTACCCCGAGCCGAATGCTCCTTATATCGTGAATGTTGTATTGCTCTGAAACGCCTCTTATGGGCGTCGGATGGCCTCTCCAACGTCCAGGCGTTGTCTAGTGGGGCATTATATCAACTATTCGTCAGGGGGTCCGTTCATGATGAGCTGATTGACGAGCTCGGGCTTACGAAGCAGGAGGCTCGCTCAATATGGCCTTGGGCTCCCGGGTTGAAATGTCTCAATAACTATGAGGCATCATTTACCTGGCTGGTGATTCGTCGGGCCCTCTGGGTCGACAAAAGACTTTGTTCAGCTGGCTTGGAGAAATCTCCAAACTGCCGACGCTGTGGTGGGGAGGTCGAGACCATGGGTCACGCCTTCTTTCATTGCAGGCTGGTAGTGCCGTTGTGCAAGTTTGTTGAAGGCCTCATGGTCCGCATGCTGCAGAGAAAGTTCTTTGTCCTTGAGGCCTCTTCCGTTTGTAGCAATATGGCACCGCCGCTGACGAAGGCTGAACAATATGTGTTTTACTGCTTGCTAGGTGTCATGAGAGTCGTGACTTGGACGACACGTCAGAAGGGATTCTATGGAGGCGAGAAGTTCTCTTCTTCCCAACTGATCTTTTACTTTAAACATCAGCTTAAAGTCAAGATTAGGACGGAAAGGCAACGGCTCACTTCATCAGAATTCAGCAAAAGGTGGGTGAATCTTGCGCGTTTGTGTCGTGTGAAAGGGGCTGACCTTGAGTGGCACTTTGATGCCGGTTAGGTATCAGGATATTGCTCTTCCTGGGTTGAACTTGTGCATTAGTGGACTTACACAGCCAATGTTATTCAACAATTTGCAACCCTCAGATTTCGTTTATGCCAGTTGTCAAATACCTTGACGAGATACAGCTGTCAAAATGTGTCAATATATTGACATTTTTCTCAGAAGTTTTAGTGTCTAGTATTGACCAAATACTGTGTCAATATACAAACAATCGTAGTCTCATTATCAAATTTAATACTTGATTTAAAAAACGAAAATTATATGTTAAAAACATAAAACAAAGTACACATCCGTTAGGTATTTTTTGACCAGTTCATGAGATGTTATTTCTTTTTCTTTCAAATGCTTGCTCATAACATCAAGAACAACTCACTTTATTGCCAACGTCATGTAAAGACTAAACGTTTACAAATATATGCTTTTATTTCAGCAGAAACTATTAGAATTAAAATCTTTTTCTTCTTCAATGTGCTATGCCCGTTCACACCGTGAACGATTATGGATCTCCACGACTTCACATCTTCGTAGCTGTAAGGAATGTGTGTCTCGTTACTATCATTTTTACTCCCTTTTCTACCATCCAGTTCCAAAATCTCATTAGGTAGGTTACTCAATGTCTCCCTTAGTCCCTTTTGACTTCAGTAAGTCTTGTGAAAGACAAATTCTCCTAACCATTTTCTTCATCATGTGTTCAAAAACCTGTAAAAAAAAAAAAAACTGTCTCTCATTCTGATTCTAAGCAAAAATGTATTATTTCTTTTCTATTTTCCTTACAAATTCTTCATTGCTTACATGCTCAACATGCTTCTGTAGAACCACATCTCTATTACTTCACCTCTTTCATATGTCAGAAAATTTTCCAGCATTCACTTCCTTCAGGATCATTGGTATTACATATCTGTTCACTCTTTCTTTTGATTTTAATAAAAACTTTTTCGTTACTTAATAATTTTCTTAGCTTTAGGAAGGATTCTTTCGGTATTCCAAATAGTTTTCAGATTTGTCTTGTTCACAGTCATGTAAAAAAGAATCTTTTGAACCAAACTGATCCTCTTCAAATCTATTATTCTTCGTGGCAAAATCTTTACAAATAAGCAAGTTATCCGTTCAATATTATCAGAATCATTTTCGTCCAAATTCCCAGGATAATCCATTAAATTTCAGAGTTGCCGTCTATTCTAATAATGATTATATTTTTTTTTGGAAAATTTAAATGTGTTTTACATTTGAATGGTTTATTTCCTAGACTCCAGAAATGCGAGGCTACTATCCATTTTTTTTCTGGTCCGAGAATTTGCGTTTTTGCGGATTTTTATTTTTTTTTTAACAATACTCTTGGCACATTGCGATTTTCAAGGAATTTGCATCGTCATAAATTATTTATAATGTTAAAAACATTCAGGAAATTTTTGTAAAATTACCATATATTGATAACTGAAATAAATCATGTCAGGAATTTTCATTTTAGGGATTTTTTTAAATGTCACGGGGATAGAGAGGATATAAACTAGTAATAAATCGTTTTAAAATGGAAAACAATTTTTTGTGAGTTTTCATTCTAAAAGAAAATATTACGATATTTTTCACCGGCTAATTTCTCTTTTTCCTTACAACTCGATGAATGAATGTGAAGTCAGGTGGTTGGAATATAAAATTTAGTTTATAATTTCGGGTTAAAAAGGCGTAAGCAAGCATTTTTCTACATCCGAAAAAATATATATCTAAATAAACAAAGAGATTTTCATCCCTAATTATACATATGAGCGCAGGTGTTGGTGTCGAATGTATCCCTTTCTATATAAGACAGGATCGTTAAAGTTTCGGAACGTGCTATAGGTGTAATTGAATATTTTTTCTCAATAATGCCTGTAATGTTAGGCTTTTCTAGACATATTTTCGTAATATTGACGATGCCAGGTGTCAGTGTATTTGACATGAAAATGGCATTCTGTTCCAGAACGCACACTATTTACATAAGTCGGACTGTTGTCATCATCCTTATTGTCATATTTATGAAGTTTCAGTTGTTTAACGCTTTTGCTTCCTTCAGGTGATATATGTTGGAGTTTCGAACATAATCCTTTATTTCGTCCTTCAGGGTAGATTGTTCTACTCCCACATGTCATGCCTTTTCTCAGTTACAGTTATCTCTATTTAGTAACTCAATTCCCCAAGTTTTTGTACACCTCTGCTGTGGTCAGGTATTGAAACCCTAATCAAGTCATTGGATTACTTCAACCAACGTTTTTGCCCACTGGGCCGATGCCACATGCTAAATTATTAAGATGAGGACAACAATCCGAACAATGTAAATAGTGTAAATTGTTACAGTCCCTCATATGAGAAACACAGACAGCTCTTCGGAAACGTTTATGAGGCTTAGAGGTGTAAATAGTGAATCTGTGAGTAAGAGAGCAACAACTCTAAAAATTATATATATTCACATGCAGAAACCTTTGTCATTAATGTTGCAGTTATGCGTTAAATGTTTTATATATATATATATATATATATATATATATATATATATATATATATATATATATATATATATATATATATATATATATATAATGTGTGTGAGGATGTGTTTGTGTGCATATATATGTTTTGTGTGTATATGCGTGTTTCATTGAATATGAAAAACATGGAATATGTGAAAGTTTGATATCAATTTTTTCTAAAGTTCGGACACATCTTTTTTGTGTGTCTGTGAGTCTCGAAACTTCCCGTAATAAGTATTGTCTGAAGCGCTTTCGTTGAATAATGTAATTTTACAATATTTTTTTTTTCATTTTTTAATTAGAATAATTTATAGAGTGTTGTTTTTTTTTCAATTCCCTATTAATTTGTAGGGGTCAGGTGATATTGTTATTATGTAAAAACTATATTTACTAATAAAAAATTAAAAAGAGTTTACTACAATTCAGCGAACACCCACATTTTAAAAAAAATTTGTGTGGGAATAAACGTGAGGATTTTTGTAAATATGGACGTACATACACGACATAATTAGAACATAAGAAAGGTAACTAAAGTTTACCGAAAAGGCAATAAAAATTACATTACTTAGAATATTTTCTTACATATTTAATTAAAATATGTCAAATAGCGCTTATATTTGTCATATTTCTCAAATAATTTTTCAAGATATGTCTCTTATAGTAATCATTTCCGAACATAAGTCTATCAAGATAGTTGTCAACACATAAAAAAATCATCTAACTCGGTGTCAAAATGAATTTCTAAAAGTAACATTTATTTCAAATCATATTCAGATCGGTAAATATGGCTAAAATCAGCCATTTGTAGTGATTTAAAAAAATTCTAATCAATTTAAATTCGTTTTGAAATACGAAAAACATTTTTTCTTATTGAAAATATTAAATTTAATCCATTAGCTTTAAAATAAAGTAATATATATATATATATATATATATATATATATATATATATATATATATATATATATATATATAAAATGAAGAGGTTATAATGGTTCCAACGAGAGAAAAGTGTGTATATTAAAATGAGAGAGGAACCGCAAACCTTTATGGTTGTAATGTGGGTTTTTAAAAAAACATTATTCTTTATTTTCATAGTTTTACATAGTTTTAAAACACGTGTTTCTGGTCTCACGACCGTCTTCAGGTAAAGGGTGGAGATTTCCACATATTATTAAAAATAATTATTAAAAATAATTAATGTTTTTCCTTTATGTTTCTCAATGTTAAATCTTCTCTATCATTCTCTGTTTTTGTGTTGGTCATTCCAATGTCTTTCTTTAAATGGTAGTGAAGAGTTGTGAGCGAAGGGTCATAAAACAATTAAGGTTGGTTTGAGAAGTGATGAATCGGTTGTCTTATCTTTTAATGTTTTAATAACCCCTGTGTGTTCTTAGATCTCTTAGATCTATTTCCATTTTCGTGTGTTCCTGTCAGCATGCGTGTACATATGTGCGTGTACATTCCCCCTGAATACATACACTGTCTCACTACGAAGAATTAGTAAACACTTTTGTACAAATACACACACACACACACACAAACATACACACACAAACATACACACACACACGCACACACGTACATTGTCCCACCACAAGGAATCCGTACACACGCACACACTCACACACAAACACACACATTTTCCCAAGTTACATAGAACCGGCACGCACACACACACACACATATACACATACATACGCATATACATACACACGTATTACCTAAGTTGTGTGGGGTTTGTGTGAGTAGCTCCCCTGCTTTCGCCAATATGTGTGCATATACATGCATACATACATATACACACACACACACATATACACACACATACACACATATATATATATATACACATATATATATATATACATATATACATACACACACATACACACATATGCGTACATATATACATTTTCGTGTTCCACAGATACCCGCATGTGAGCTTGCGTGCATGTATTAGAGCGGTTTGAGCACTGTATTTGGTCAGCATTTGTGCATGCTGTGTGCTTTTGTGTGTGGGCTCATGATCTATTTAGTTCCGGTTTGAATTTATTTATGAAGTTTTTTTTCTTGTATTTGTAGGTAGGAATAATTGTCTGTTTGGTATATCGGCATGATATTAAATTTACCCTGGTTATATTCAAAGATATGTTGTGAAACAAAAAGTTTTCTGTTGTCTGGCAACTTTATGTTGCTTTTGTGTAGGGAGACCCTGTTGTTCAGTTGTTGGCTGATGCCTATATATGACTTCCTGCATTTTGTGCATTTAAGTACATAAATCACATTTTTGGAGTTGCAGTTTAAGTTTTTGTTTATTGTGAACGTTGTTTTGGGGTTTTCAAAAGTGTAGGAGTTTCCTTCTATAATGATGTCACAAACCCCACACCATTTTTTGTTGCATTTTGTGACTCCCTGTATTGTGTGTTGGGTAAATTTAGATGAGGTTAATATGTGTTTTATTTTTTTAGATTGGCGTTTGCTTTTAATTATTTTGGTTGTTTTTAGTATATTATTCAGTTTATTATTCTTGCTAAGTCGGTCTAGATTTTTGGTAATTTTTGTGAATATTTCTGGATTGTTTTTGTTGTATGTTGAGACATATGCTAGAGTTGGCTCGACGTTACGTTTCTTTTTATTTCTAAGTTGGTCTAGAGGGATTTTTTTTGCGAGTTCAAAACCTTTGTTTATTAGTGTTGTGGGGTAGCCTCGTTTTTTTAGAGTTTTATGTAGTTCTTCTAAGTGGGTTTTTCGGAGGTGTTTATTAGTCACTATAGTACAAACACTACGCGCTAGGGAATAGGGGATGGATTTTATGCAGCTTTTGGGGTGATGGCTCTTGAAATGAAGGTATTGTTGGGTGTCTGTGGGTTTCTGGTAGATATCTGTGATTATATGGTTGTTTTTATTTCTAATGAGTATATCTAAAAATGGTAATTCGTTAAAATTATATTCTTGCGTGAATTTGATTTTTGGGTGTAAGTTTTGAAGTAGAGTATGAAATTGGTTAATGTCGCCTCATGAGGATTTCCAAAAGATGAAGCAATCATCTAAGTATCTTTTCCAAGATTTAGTGAACTGGGCTTTTATATTTGCCCCATATATTTGTTCTATCTGTTCATAGAGGTTTTCTTCTAGGTAAGCTAATGTTAGGGTGGCATATGTTGGAGCCATTTTTGTTCCCATTGCTGTACCCAGGGTTTGGATATAATTTTTATTGTCAAATTCAAAGGTGTTATTGTTTAAAATTAGGTCTATATTATTGATAATGAACTCTTTAGTGAATCTAAGATGTAGTGTTTCTGGATTTTTCAATCCAGAATGAGATTGCTTTCTTTCCTAGTTCATGGGGTATGTTGCTGTATAGGCTACTAATATCAAAAGTTTCCATAAG
>OZ038489.1:120382138-120394638 GCA_964036315.1 Acanthosepion esculentum | reverse complement strand
TCCTTCTATGCATTAGCAGGATACATCCTCTAGCAGATCTGGAAGTGTGTTCGAAAGAGAATCCTTGCTGACAGCTCCTGTAAGACGCGCTGGGAGAACATATGGACCTATCAGACAGTCACTTACAATTCTAGTCCACACATTAATCGTAAACTAATACTGGTGTCTAGTCTTTATTGTAATATGGGGATCCAAATACGCCTACAAACCTTGGTTGTGTAAATTTGTTATACTATCTCTTTAAAATGTTTCCCTATCTATAAACAAGACTGAAGAGACAAAGAACGGATCGGTAGTTCGTGTAATAAACCATAGGCAAAAGTTCTCCTGTGCACACATTCCAGATGATATCGATACAGGAGTGCTCTTGAAGGTCCCTCCATGCAGTACTATGAGATGAACATGTTAGGACCACTTCACATGTGCTGGCAAGTGGATTGTCTCCCGCCGCCTGAAGATTGTGTTCTACGTGGTCATACGTACGAGCAGATCTCCGTCTTCCTTGATCCATAGTTTAGGGTGCCACGAATCCGGTCTAAGCAACACGATGATAAAAAGCAGCAGAATTTGGTACATTCGTGCAACCTTGCATTCATTACACATTCGCGGGAGTGTATTTAAAAAAAAACATGTGCCTGCTCACGCTATGAATATCCTGCCATTGTTATACGGTACACTTCTTAGGTAACTGACTACTACACACGTTAAATGTTGAAGACAGTTTAGCCACAAATGTACAAGAATAACAAATGTAACCTAGTTTACATAACAACACAGCGCCATCTACCGTAAATTTTCTTTAAATTAATAACTCAAATAAGGAATTTGTGGATGTATGTTTATATAAACTTTTGACCTTGTTTTGGTAACAAGACCTCGCTGGAAATTATGTAAATATACACTATACACCTTGTATTGTGTGTGTGTGTGTGTGTGTGTGTGTGTGTGTGTGTGTGTGTGTGTGTGTGTGTGTGTGTTTAAACAAATATAATAATGGGTAATTTCTTATGAGGGATATTATATTGAACTTCTATAGAGTTCATCAGTTGTTTGAAATAATTTGACCATTAAAAGGTCACTCAGTAAATGCTTTCACTTATAAACTTTATTGCAACATTCATATGTCTTAGGAAAATATTTAATTTTCAAAAGTTCTATAAGTCAACAAAAGGCAATCAAGTTGTATATCCTGGGTATGACGATAAAGTACATCCAACCTAAAAACATTTGATCGAGTGATTGGAGGTTTTGAGGAAGAGAAAACGACATCTTAGTTGCTGTTGTTACCACATCTACCCTGAACCGGTTTGGTAGCACCTGTTAGGATCTCAGTTATGGGAAATTAGTGTAATTGCAAAAATATAAAAATAAATTATTGTAGAAAAATACCAGCAATACATTTAAAAAATAACAACTATTTTTATAGTAAAATTACCAATAAAACATAATTTCCAGTTGAAACCATAAAATTAGGTTCAAAATACCAACTTCAGCATTATATAAACGATGGAGGTTGAGATGCCACGAAACAAAATTAGCCAACAAATGCAGTTTTAGAACACACAGGAATTATAATAAAGGGTATAAATAAATCTTTAGCCTGATGCATTTCTTAGCTTAAATTCGGTCTAAAGTTATTTGCAATATTATTTTCCGGTAGTATGATAAACAGAGAAACGCTGGGTTAACAAGTATTTAAACAAAACTTCTTTGCGTAAATAACCCACTAGCCAAGCTACGTGCAGAAAATTGACGATGTATGAAGTAAGCAAGTGGTATGACGATGTTGAGCAATAATATTACAATAGCTGTCGCCAGTTCCCTAATAATATTTGGAGCAGAATCTTGTGTGCGACGAATAAACCGTTTGCACAATGTCCATAATCCGACTCAACTCGAGCGAAAATGGTGGCCACCCCATTTATCGGAAGTCTTCAAAATTACACTCGAATCTCTTGGGTAACTGTGGTAATCGTTGGCAAATTGCATTATCCTTATTGAATAACCCATGATTTCTGGACTATGAATGAAGTTCGTGAATGGACGTAAGAAAAAGTAACAAAAAATTGGTCATCAGGTAAACAGGCAAGACTGCGATCCCGATCCCATGGCATGCCACATTACACCCCACATATTGACCCCACGGTCCGTTATTGAAGACTAGTATCTATGACCTCATAGGTTCTGCAACAAATCTACCTTACCCTCATCTCGAAGCAACTAAAAAAATGGACTCATCGGACCACGATGCACGTTGCTTGTTCTTAAGCTTCCAATAAGGCGGTTAAGCTTTGTGTCCAGTATCGTGGTGCTAACTGGTGTACCTGTATGGATCTTGTGTACCCGTATTCCATAGAAGCTGAAGAATGGTGAAATGAACCGTTAGATAGAAATCTGATATTCCCTGCATTTAATGTGGACGTAATTGCGCCAATGTCATTTTTCCGTTACCACTAACAGTTCTAAGCAAGCGCATCTACGCACAATCATTAATGACCATTGTGCTGTCCATGGTAGATGGTAATGAACACAGTGCCGTCCATGGTAGATGGTAATGAACACAGTGTGGTCCATGGTAGATGGTAATGAACACAGTGTGGTCCATGGTAGATGGTAATGAACACAGTGCCGTCCATGGTAGATGGTAATGAACACAGTGTGGTCCATGGTAGATGGTAATGAACACAGTGTGGTCCATGGTAGATGGTAATGAACACAGTGCCGTCCATGGTAGATGGTAATGAACACAGTGTGGTCCATGGTAGATGGTAATGAACACAGTGCCGTCCATGGTAGATGGTAATGAACACAGTGCCGTCCATGGTAGATGGTAATGAACACAGTGCCGTCCATGGTATATGGTAATGACCACAGTGCCGTCCATGGTATATGGTAATGAACACAGTGCCGTCCATGGTAGATGGTAATGACCACAGTGCCGTCCATGGTAGATGGTAATGAACACAGTGCCGTCCATGGTAGATGGTAATGATCATTGTGCTGTCCATGGTAGATGGTAATGACCACCGTGCTGTTTATGGTAGATTGTAATGACCACTGTGGAGTATATAAGAAAAAGTGATAAAGAAATGTATCCAAAATGAGAATTTTTTTATAGCTATCCTCTAACATTTTCAAACATAGCTCGTAATTAACATAACCATATTGGATATTTTGGTTGACAATAATAAAACCTTCCAGTTATTGTTTGAGCTCATACTTTATGTTGTTATCATAATGTTTTGGCCAATATGTTCCTTAGGGCGTACAAACTATAAGGAATGACAAAGAAATTCAGGCGTGTGATTTGAGTTTCTGGGAATGAGTTGAGCTAGTCAGTATATTAGCGACCAATTCTTTTCTGTTCACTACCAATGCCTGGTCACTTTCCATATGGATTTTATACCAGGAGAAGGCTGTAGAATGGATTGGCTGAAACATTCTATATGTTTTGATTAATCATACTATAATATTGACCACAGTGCTGTCCATGGTAGATGGTAATGACCATTTTGTGGTCCATGGTAGATGGTAATGACCATTTTGTGGTCCATGGTAGATGGTAATGACCATTTTGTGGTCCATGGTAGATGGTAATGACCATTTTGTGATCCATGGTAGATGGTAATGACCATTTTGTGGTCCATGGTAGATGGTAATGACCATTTTGTGGTCCATGGTAGATGGTAATGACCATTTTGTGATCCATGGTAGATGGTAATGACCATTTTGTGGTCCATGGTAGATGGTAATGACCATTTTGTGGTCCATGGTAGATGGTAATGACCATTTTGTGGTCCATGGTAGATGGTAATGACCATTTTGTGATCCATGGTAGATGGTAATGACCATTTTGTGGTCCATGGTAGATGGTAATGACCATTTTGTGGTCCATGGTAGATGGTAATGACCATTTTGTGATCCATGGTAGATGGTAATGACCATTTTGTGGTCCATGGTAGATGGTAATGACCATTGTGCTGTCCATGGTAGTTTGTAATGACCACTGTCCGATATTCTCTGTGCTCATGTAACACTTTAGATCAAGGAATTCAAAACTTTCTTGCAGATTGAGAAATAGAATGCCGTCACCCTCTGGCACCCCCCACTTTCCACGTTCCAGACCCTCTAATTTACGTCTCTTGACTATGAAAAAACACATCCTGTGTTCATACTAGTTCACCAAATGTCATAAAGCAACGGAAATAGGTCCAGACATTTTCATGATTTCAAAATATTACTATTGTATGACATTTGACAAATCAGTATGTGCGTTTTTGTTAAAGACGTACACGCGGTTGTGTCTGCCAGCGCGGGTGTCTTTGCTTGAAAATCCTTTAAGGAGCGCTGTTTTCTTCCCCACCATCTCAAGTGATTGCCACTCAAGCCACGTTAAAGGTCAGGTTTTAAACGTTTCTTTCTCAAAATGAAAATTATTTGTTGAAATTTTATGAGTAATTGAAAATGCGCGTTGATTTTTATTATTGATTTTTATAGTTGAATTATTAAATATTGATAAATATTCATTCCCCTTTTGATAACAGAAGACATTCTTTCACTTGGCATAATTCTTCGAAAATATATAAAAATTCTATATAATTTTTGTCTGACATGGGAAATATCTTCCTTTTATGGATTCATCAAATGACAACGAAAATATTGTTAAAAAAAGTGAAAATATTTGGTATTTATTTTATTTATTCACGTGGGTGGACCCAGATCATCTAACGTTTAGTTTTAATGTTTTATAGGAGATTGCAACATTACTTACATTATTCGCATATTTATTGCCATATTCACAACGTTTCAGTGTTTGTACGCTCCGGCTTTCTTCAGGTGATGGAATTTCAAACCGAACCCTTTATTTCGTCCAGTGGTGTAGATTGTTCTAGTTCCACGTACCATGCCTTCTTCCAGTTGTTCCAGTTATTTACCTTTAACCTTAACACTTCACGTTTTGGTTCACCACTGCGGTAGCTTGGTACTGAACACACAACTCTTCGTGTCAAGTCATTGGATCTAACCAACGCCTTTATTCACTGGGCCATGGAAATAAGGGGTTAGGTTCGACATTCGAGTCACCTGAAGAAGGCCGAAGCGTACAACGGCCAAACGTTATGTATAGGGCAATGAAGATGAGAATAACAGTCCGAATAATGTAAATAATTTAAGTAATCATAATGCTTAATATCAGAGATATAGACAAAGATTACAAAATATTATTTCCTTAATGCTGAATTATATTTCTAAACTAAATCGACGGCCTCCAAATCAATTGGTTTCGAATTCCAAAATTCGTACGCCCTGCGTACATTCTTTTGCTAGGACAAATAAATAGCATCTTATTTTCCCAAACACAATGACTTCGACTTGTTTCAAATCCACATCGCCCACGTATTTGAAGAGATGCTCGTTAATATGAGCCTTTATAGCGCGGACTGAGAATCGGTTAGAAAATGCATAAGCCTCTTTTGCAAAGTGACTCGACACAATCTTCCTACAAGAATTTATCGAACTTTGCAGTTATCAGATAAAGGCAAGGAATGGAGAAATACATCAGAATTTTAGCTTCGTCGATCATATTAGCGAGCAAAAATAAGTAGCTGTTAATTAAAGTAAAACGAATAAGTATATGTATCTTCCCATTCAAAGAGAATAACATTTAAGAAATACAGATATTGTCATTAATAAATTCTTACTCAGGAACTGAAGAAGAATCGAGTGTCAAAAGAGATTAATTTCAGAATAGAAAACTCAAGTATAGACAATGAAAAAAGAAATCGTTCTTCGTTAATCGCTCAAAATATAGAAATGTGTCTACTGTATGTATTTGTATTATTATCAGAAGAGAAACATATTCTCGGGCAAAATATTACTAAATTGTACTAGACTGGCATAGAGATGTCATCAATTTACAGTTGAGTTGGCTAGATGTAGCTGTAAATTCGATGCTGACATTTTCTCCTCTCGCACTTCTTGCTTGTGGAACTCACTTCTAGCTCCATGCTTTCCATCCAACTTTAATCTTCCAGAATTTGAATTCAATGTCAATCACTATCTACTGTCGCCCTGATTACTCTTTTCTGTTCCCGCTCATTATTAATGTTTCTGTTCCTAATTCTTCCACACCCTGTAATCACTTGTACCATAATAGCTTTACTTATGGGGTTATACTGATTTTTTAAAAATAGCTGGTGCCCCAGATAAGACATCCGTAGATGTTTAGCAAAGAACTTATTATTATTATTATTATTATTATCATTATTATTTCCTTCGATATCTGTTGTATACACATTTCTCTCCGTGCCCCAAGGAAATACCAAAGATCAGTAATAGCTTCATAGCATTTTCAACTGATTATATATGAAAAAAAAAACTAAAATCACACAAATTTTCATAGATAAAGCTCTTCATAATATGTGGGCAGTGTTTATGAGTTCTATGTTTTGTATTTCTTTCATGGGTGAGCTACCAGGAATCCCTTCAATGAATCTATCGGAACCGTTTCCAAACAATTCCAGGAATCCGAATGAAACTGCAATTATTAATGACCTCATGTGCCACATTTTTTAAATTTTCACTTCAAGATCCTTGTATTTTGAAGATCTTCAAAGATACATTACCATTTTCAGGGATTGCCATGTCAATAAGAAAGCACATTCTGTTTTTGATCCCGATGACTGGGCAATTTGATTTGATTCTTCTGTCTGTGTGTATTATAAAGTCCCATAAAATTGTTACAGGTCCTATCACTATAATCGAGTCTGGGGGATATTCATATCGCTTTCTTGCAGTCTCTTTCTCGTAACAGTTGCTTATTTTCCAGTGCGCATATTTGCCCATTCTATCATGCCGAGTTTTATATTCACGTGGTGCTAACACTGATACAAGATGGTCAGTTGTCCTCGAAATTTATCGGAAAATCTGCACCTGGTGCAAGCACAATTTTTAAGTATGTGCTTGCTAATTTCTAGTTAGGAAGCATCATCATCATCATCATCATTATTATCTTATTGCGCTTTCTTCGTTAGTTCTCCTTATTATTATCACCTGCAAATACCTCTTAAATAATGGACTCTTCCATTTTGATCTCGTTGAAAGTGGCGAAAAGACACTGTTTGGTTTCAATGAGAAAATGAAAGAAAGAAAGAAACAAGATAGAAAAGCTAGAAGTGTTTAACGAATTTTCCCGTGAAATAGAAGAATTTGTCGATTTCAATTGTTTTTCATTTGTACCCACTTCTTAAAATAATGACCAGCATACATATTTCTGGTTGTTATTCCAAGATTTCGTTAAAGCTGTTAATCTCAAATATTTAACGATGCGATAGGTGAATTTCTACGGATGTTTTATTGTCATAGAATTCTACATGATCTTATTCAGTCACTGGGTTAGGAATTAAGGTTTTTCAGAATATTAAAATAGTAAAACTGTGAAATATTCACAGGTTAAAAAGATGTATTATTATTATAATCATTATTACCGCTGTTGTTGCTGCCGTTGTAAATTAGTGTAGTTATTATTTTTATCATTGTCTATTTTTTCTTTTTTTCTTCTTGTTTACGTACATTTACTCAAAAATCCGTGAATTGAATTATTTTTTAAATTACACTGTCCAACAATATTTAATTTTTTGTCGATTACAAAGATGAGAATTTCGTTTTATCCGGTTATTTTAGGTGTAGATTATGAAAATAACATATATATTTTACGCAATGACAACAGTTCTATGTAATTTGCAAACTACCATTTATTTCCTATTTTCAAGTTTTCGCAAAAGTTAACTCTTTTATTACTTATTCTCAAATTGCACAAAATATTAATTAAAAAATGCCAAGAAAATGTAAAAATAGTCCAAATAAATTATGTGGCCCTGTAACGTTTACAAATATTAAAAGAAATATTACCTCTTATTTATATTTTGGAATCAAATTTGGCGAACAAGATAAATCGTGGGCACCACATATCTGCTGTACAACATACTTCAATGTCCTCTCAAAATAAAATTCTATTTGGAGTGCCAAGGATCTGGCATAAATCTCAAGATCTGGCCACTGACTGTCATCTTTGCTTAGTATACATACAAAGTCAGTATATTTTGTTTCTATTAGGCCTCAGTATACAGAAATATTCTTATAATTTCAAACACATCTGAATTAAAGTAGACTTAATATCTATTGATTTTTTTCAGGTCTAACAAAGGAGAATGCTTCATCCGTTATATATGCGACCTGTAAATCTGCTATTCGGCCTGTACCCAACTCAGAAGAAGTTCCAGTATCTGAACTAACCACGGAAATTATTCTGTCTGATTCAGAAGAATCAGAAATGAAATTCTCTGGACAAGATGAAGATACCTGTACTTCAGAAACTGATTCACATTTCGTCAGAACCTCTGTCAAAGCCTGATCTTAATCCTCTTGTAAGATACTTAGACTTGACAAAACAGAAGAATGAGTTGTTAGCTTCGAGGCAAAAAGAGAAGAATTTATTAACACAAGACATTCGAATTACAAACTTTTGCACTCGCCCGGACACTTTACAAGGAAAATTTACTTTGACAACAATTTATGTTACTATAATGATATATCTGGATCTTTGTTTTTAATTTATAGTATGAGCTTAATTAGGCTTTACATTGACGCCTATCTTTATAGCACCAATGTTTTTTGCATATTGGAAATATCCTGCTATCGATTCCTTTAGCTCATTACGTAGCTTTAGAAAAATCAGGAAATGTTGATTTTATTTAAACAAAATTAACTACAATGGGCATATGTGTTTCATCTGTACAGATCTATGTTGAATGGATTGCAAGCAGGTTATACGAAATTTATGTATTTTTATATGAGTGGGACAGACGAGATCAAGGTGAATACTAAAATCTCATAGAATAGCCATTAAGAAATGGGTAAAAATGGTTCACATAAATCCTTAATGGCAAGTAAACCATAATCTTGCCACTTCTTCAAATAAATTGAAGCTTAATAAAACAAATTGTGAAAGACATGAAACATGATAATCAGGCATTTTTATAAGTAAAAATGAAGTGTCCAAGGTGTAGTGATGCTAATATTAAAGAGGGATTTTTGTCGGGCCTTAAATTCAAGAGCTTATGAGAGACAATGTATTTGAAGTAACATTAAATGAATTCGAATTGGAGGTCTGGAAAGGTTTGAAAGGTATGTGTAATAGCCTCCATGGAAGACACAAAGCGCCAAATTAAGAGATCCGAGTTAGAAATATGATTGAAATTTATAAGAATTTAGGATGCAGTATGTCAGTAAAGGTGCATTATTTGCACTCGCTACTTCCCGGAAACCGCAGTATTAGTCAGCAACAAAGATGGCGAAAGTCAAGTTGAATCCTGCTACGCTGGCTGATTTTCGCCGGATTCTTCATAGACATAGGCCAGATGTTAAACGTAGAATAATTCACAAATACGCTAAAAAGTAAATTTCGTTTAAGTAAAAGATTTCTTTTAATAAATAATTCTGTGTTTTCTTATATGTTTTAAATGAAATGAAACGTTTCTATGAACATGTTTAATACCGATCGATATACACATATATCTAAATTTTCCGAAATTTGGAAAAATGTAATTTGTAAATTATAAAATAAAACTGGAATCATTTCGTGAAAAATGGAATTCGTGTTGTTGAACAACTCAGAAAACCACCCTAGAAAACTGAATTCTTGATTCTGTAAGAAAATCAATGTTGGTCTGTGTAATTATAACCGTTATATTATTTCGTGTCTTTGAGTCAGTGATATCTGGTGGTTGGTGCTAGCAACTGATTGACATCCTGTAAAAAAGGTTTCCTAGTCTTTTGACCGTTTGCATTTATCCTATCATCACCGATAAATCAAGAAAAATATTTCCACAAACACTATTCGGACATTTTTGAAAGAACAATAGGGTAAAGCGTAAAATATTCCTTCCTGAAAGTGTGTTCAAATGAATGACACTATAATACTGACAATAACTCTCATAGTACCATTTTGTATTCTGACAAAGGCAGCGTTTCATTTTGAAAAACACAGAGGCCGGGTTGATAGGCGATCGATTGGAAGAGTTCAATCATCTCCGTAAATTTTAATATGGAGATTCCTGATGAAAAAGAAAAATTATCTTAGAGCTGACAGGCGTTCAGTGAATTTATTGCTCTTAATTTGTCTTGTTGTGTAGAAGATCAAGAGGTGTATGGTGCTTGTGGTTTCATTATTGAGAAACAACATTATAAAAGAACTGTTGTTCTGTAAAGACTGAAAAAAACAGATAATGCTTTAAAATTTACGTAAGAAAAAGATTAGATCGATCTTTTAATTTCAAAACTGAACATAAAAGAAGAGAAACCTACTTAATTTACCTGTAATAAATCTTTATTTACCTGTAATAAATCTTTATTTACCTATCTATAACACTCTCTCAATTTATATATAGGAAGATTAATGCGAAAATAATGCCCACACCCCATACATTATTTTCGGAAAACTCCAAGAGATGTCTCAGAGAGGACAATAGTAACATAATCACGACCATTGACCATCTATTCCAGTCAAAAATGAACTAATGTCTGTATACCGCACGCATACAAAACTAAAAAGCGGACGCGCCACATATTTTTACAGTAATAATACAGAAACATATTAACTGCTATGCCCATATCTTGTGTTTGGTCTTCTTGATAACATGAGCAACTGTCGATTAATGTTAATGGGTGTATTTGTTCCTCATCAACAAGTTCTATGAGACACCTTTTATTCGTACACACTTTCAGGTAAGACGTGACGTTGACAGGAAACCGGTCATTTATATTCTGTAAAAGGACAAACAAATTGCTTGACTTTACGCTTCAAACAACCGTTCTACACATCTAACATCTTATTCTGAGGCCATGTACCGAAACATGAATTATTGATTGATTAATTGATTACCAGGCGTAACAGCAAAATTGTCCAAATCGTGATAGAGTGTAACTGTCCCCGCAACAAAACGTTTAATATCTAAAAGACCACTAAACAAATTGAGTTTCCTTTCTCCGGGTTTTCTGATAAGACGTTTATACTTGATACCATTTGTCGTAAGAACCACTGAAAATTCATTTCAGTTATTCAGCTAAAAAGAGAACAGCTTAAAATCGTTTTGGGTCAGGCTGAATGTTTTCTCAAATGAGCAATGGTGAGAGGAAAAAGATCATTCAGGCTTTCGGTAATGGTAGCAACATACATACTCTAGGTTCCATCTTCAAATTCCATTCAAGAACCATTACGTGAACGCTGAATAGGTATAAAAAACAGGGGACATTAGAGACGAAAACTGGATCAGAAGGTCACAACAGGAAGAGGGACATCATTCCAAGTTAGAGCTGAAGAGATAAATTAGAAAAGAACCATCTCAATCCATAAGACGTTTGGCACTTTGGAAAATTTCAGCTACGACTGTTCAAAGAGCAGTGAAAAACAACTTGAAAATGAAATTGTAGGTGAAACATCTGAGACAGCTTGTTACTCCAGGACAGAAAGTTAGAATGTTAGAAAGGACGAATATCATATTGAATAAGTCGGAAAATGATCCTGGAATAATATACATATATATATATATATATATATATATATATATATATATATATATATATATATATATGAACTTTATTCCAATCCTTCATGAGCTTCCGATCCTTAGCAATAATTAATTAATGCTGAACATGTCATTTTCGTTTATGATCTATTTCGTTATTGCTATGGGAACTTACCTATAATTATAATGGACTCTTCCTGACTCTATGAATACTGCGCCTCTCTGAGAGAGAGGACTGAGGAACGAGTTGAGACCTAACGAGTCAAGACATATTAGTTCACTCTAAACCAGACTGACAGTTAATACTAACACCTTCAACTTCTTGTATTATATTTCTGTTGTAATATATCTTTGTTATTTTCTACTCTTGTGTTTGTATTGTTCTTCCTTGGTCCTAACCTTGGACCATAACCGTGGTGCGAGGATATTGGACCATAACAATTATGATTCTTCTGTTAAGCTGGGAGAGTAATTATACATTTTATTGCTCAAAGTGGGTCCAATAGTGTTATAAAACCTCGAAGTATTCCAGTATGATATCTTTAAATGATATCTTTAATCATTTACAAGAGACAACTGTTCAAAGCATTTTTCCTGTTATACGATTTGGACAATTTTATTATTACACACACACACACACACACACACACACACACATATATATATATATATATATATATATATATATATATATATATATAGTTTACACACTTCAGGAAAGAAAAAACTTGTCTTTTGTAATTTTATTAAATTGAGATACGACTGTTTAGAGTAATAAGTTATTATCTTGAGGATGGCATTACATTGGCGTCCCTTAGACAAGACACTGAAAATGCATTTACAGCAAACCCACTGGACCTGGACACTTTGTATAACGTTGGACAAGCAGTAGTTCGCCGTACAAATAAATGTCGGGGA
>OZ038489.1:120327138-120377138 GCA_964036315.1 Acanthosepion esculentum | reverse complement strand
AACGGAGAAGCTCGTGCAGTGGCCATAGACATCTCCAAATCTTCTGTAACCCCTTGCCTTGATCTATCCACTATCCTTCTCCACATCTTTTCCTCTTTCACTCCTATCTGCTCTCGCTCCAAATCCTCTGTAACCCCTTGCCTTGATCTATCCACTATCCTTCTCCACATCCTTTCCTCTATCACTCCTACCTGCCCGCGCTCCAAATCTTCTGTAACCGCTTGCGTGCTAGTGGCTTCCCGCGTTGCTTGTGGTGAAATGCTTAATATATATATATATATATATATATATATATATATATATATATATATATATATATATATATATATGTGTGTGTGTGTGTGTGTGTGTGTGTGTGTTTAAAATGTTTATTCCTTTTATTTATTTTCACATCTATAGTAAATAAAAGCGTAACTTCTAAAAAATAATATTAAATCACCAATGTAAATTTAAAATAAGAATATTAAATACAATTATTTGACAAAAAAATTAATATTTATTTATTCAAATATTCGCGTCTGTGTGACCGGTTAAAACTTTTAAAAAAATTAACTTGTATGAGTGTCTGCGTTGTTATTGATTTATTAATATTCTTATGGAAAGTTATTTTATTATTCAAAATTTCTAAAATAAACTTCATTGTTTTTTTATTTATAACTAACATAAAAAGTGAATAGTTTTCAATCAAGTTTTATTAAAGTAAAATCTAAAATAAAATAGTAAATAATTATTTTTTATTGATTTTTTTTTATTAATAATAATTTACAAAATGGTTAAAGTGACTTTTGAAATAAAATATCGGGATTCTCATTCTACTAAGCTTCCTGCCGAGCGTGATATTGGTAGTGTAAATGTAGTTATTTTGTAACAAACCCTCATAAAAACAAGAAATTTATTTTTTAAAGATTGAATAAGAATTATTTTCCATAAGACTGCTGAAAAATATCAATAAATTGTCAAAAATAAACTATTATTCAGAGATCTGCTGAGCAACGCCGGGTATCCACGCTAGTTATTAATAATAAAGTAAATAAATTTAAATTATTATATATTGTAAACATATTTAATTTAATATTTTTTCAAGCAAAAAACTATCGCGAGCCTTACTTCTTTAGTTTTTAAGTTTTAGCCGAACACACACACACGAAAATTTGAATAAATAAATATTAAACTTTTTGACAAATAATTGTATTTAATATTCTTCTACTCTTAAATTTACTTTGTTGTTTTAATATTCATTTTTTTTTAAGTTACACTTTTATTTACTGTAAATGCGAAAATAAATTCAAGGGAATAGAAATTTTTAAAATGGATTCTTGTATTGCATTTACTAGAATAAAAAAAAACTAAATACGAAAGGTAATCCGATTCAAGAATAAGAAATTATTATCGTTCGTTTTTCTTTTTAACTCTTGAGAATTTCGAATGCATTCGAATTCATTTTAATTTTAAAATGTCATCGTAAATACAAATCATAAGATGATAATATTTTTACAAAAATGCTTGCGTCATATTGAGTCTGAAATATGAATTTGTTTTCTCAAAAATGATTGCAGTTTTTTTAGTTTTATCCGGACTTACACACACGCGCACACACATGCATACAGACTACTGGCTTTATACATACATACATACATACATACATACATACATATATATATATATATATATATATATATATATATATATATATATATATATACAAATATATATATATATAGTTTATCAAAAATACGTTTACATACGGGTGGGTTCTTCACATGAAAACAAGCGCAAAAGTCCATATAAATCCTTTACAGTTGATAACACAATGTTGCCATATAGAGAAGGTAACATATATGTTATTCGTGTAAATTTGTTTCAAGGTCTGTCTTGTTCAACGTGTGTAGTAGTTAACTGAGAAGTGTTCCGTTTAACAATGGCAGGATATTCATATTGTGAACAGGCAGATATGATTTTTTACATACAGCTGAGCGAATCGTAATGGACACGGACCGCAGGCAGCCGAGTCATTCAACCTTTATTGCTGTTTATCGGCGCATTGCTGAGACGGGATCCGTGGATCGACAATCTATGGTAATAAGTATTTTGAATCGTATCTTGGAGTGTACATTTAACAGCGTCAGCCGTAAACTTTAAACTTAATAACTCAAAAAACGAAGGATTTGCGGATATATGTTTATATGAACTTTTGTGCTCAATTTGGATGTGGCGAAGCCGCACCCAAACTTTGTAAAAGTATTTTTGATACACCCTGTATGTCAGTCAGTCAGTAACTAAGTTCGCATAGAAAAAATGTGCAGTTAAAAGTAGCATTATTACTTTTAGTTTTTAAAACGTGATATCTACTCACGAGATTGTTATGTAAACAAATCTACTGTTAAAACACAATTGCTATGTAAGCAATTTCCTTATTATTGTTATATAGACAAGAACAAATCTAAAATAATTACTCTAATTGCCATTTAAAAAAAGCTATTATCGCATCTAAACAATATATATTGCGAAAAATCAATTTGGCGTAACAATAAAATTCCGAACGATTTACGATATGATAAAAGATGAAATTAATTTCGTTCAAACTATTTTTATGATTAAATCCTGAAAATGTACTTTATGAACTCCAACATTAATGAGTTTGGTTTGCATCCTCTCTCATGTCGTCATAGTGCCGGCCGCTTTCCACGGCATGCAGCCATTAACGACATCATCAAAAGAGGTTTGGATGCAGCTGGGTTCCCTTCCCAAATCGAACCCGTAGGCCTCGACCGTGGTGATGGAAAGCGGCCGGATGGCGTTACCATCTTCGCTTTTAAAATGGGTAAGTCGTTGATTTGGGATGCGACCTGTGCGGATACATTTTCGGTCGGTAATTTGATCAGGTCCGCGGTTGAGCCGGAGACGCAGAGATTAAAAAAAATAGCTAAATATTCTTCTCTTGCTGATAGATTTTTTTTTACTCCTGTGGGAGTGGAGACTTCAGGTGTTATTGGCCCTCGTTCGATGGTGTTCCTTCGGAGGATTGGCGCGATTGCGTCTCGATTAAGGAACGAGCCTCGCGAAACGGAGTGGCTCTTGCAGCGTGTCTCACTGGCGACGGTTCGAGGTAATGCTTTCACCAGCATAGCGGCTGGCAGAGGATAGAAAAAAATTGTTTATAGTTACGTTGTTCTGGAATTGTCATCATTGGTCGATTGAACTTGCTTTGTTTCAATGAATTTTGTTTTGTTATTATTTGTTCAATAAATATAGTATTCTACAAAAAAAAAGGACCTTGTGTTACATTCGAAACGAGTTGGCGTTCTATCAAATAGATTTATTATGATATTGTTTTATTATAGCCATGGTAAAATGACGTCATCGGTTTCACGTTTTAATTTTTTGAGCAATACTCCGCAAGTTTTAAATATAGAGAGATGTAAGTACCAAAAAGTTTATAATAATAACGAATATTTCGTACATGAAAGAAATGATAATAGTAAATCTTAGATGATAATAGAAAATATGAAATTTTTCTTTATACTTCATTATCAAAATTTACGACATATGTTATGTCAGCATTATTATTTATGTCTCTTGTAATGTTTGAAAAACTATTAAAAACCAACACAAAGACTTAAAGGGAGTTAACCAATGTTTAACTAAATACAAGGGAGATGATCTAGGATTTGTAAAGCAGACCATGTAAATATCTACATGTTCCGATTGGAATTTACATAGTATATGTACTGTTCCCCTTTAGGAATATCTCTAATGATTTAAGTAACTTTTTTATACGAAAGAATTAAATCTCCTAAACAACAAGCCCGGAAATATATTAAAAAACTGTTAATTATTAAAGAAATATTATTGTCTAACATATCATAATACCACTATGTTTTTTTTCTGATATGAAAGCAAAAATGTTTGAAAATATTTTGCAGTTTTATATTTTAATAAAAATATTCTAATTTTATACACGAAATTATCATCATAGGAGTTTTGGACTCTTTATTATTGTTGTGGTAGGATCCACCTAATCTGCATAGGTGACTACCAACTATATAAATAATGGTTGGTACCGGAAAGACGAGGGGGAGGAATCACGAGATCCAACTAGAGACTCTGATCGACTGCGACTAGTCAACACATTCTCCAGGAACGTCTTCCCAGAAATATACAGAAATACTATATGTACTTATTGTGTACCCTTTCTTGTTATAATACATTCTTGTTCTAAGTACATTTTATGTTGCATTATTATTCCATGCATTAGGCGAGATTCAACAATGAGTCAAGACTCAACAATGGCGACGAAGTAGAACGAACCATACGCCAAGTTTCAGCAATGGCCACAAAGTAGAACGAACCATACGTCAAGTTTCAACAATGGCCACAAAGTAGAACGAACCATACGCCAAGTTTCAACAATGGCAAAGAAGTAGAACGAACCATACGGAAAGAAGAAAGAATTAATAGTGAGAGTTTTCAACAATTGGGACAAGTCATTGAAGAACCCAGGCTGAAAAAAAAAAACTATTAATTCAAAGTCCAACGTTAACGTAACGACGAAGGATTCTGAATCTTCTGGATATGTAGAACTCGTTAAAAGACGACTAAGCATAAAGGAACGTTCACTCAGAAAAAATGAAAGGTGTCGTAAACGAGTAACGGTAATTTTAAATTAAAAAACTATCTACATCGAGACACCCTCTAAAAAGAAAAATTGGCCGACTACAAAAACATGCATGGATTAAAAGGAGCACAAATACACCGTGTCGACTTTGAAAGGTAACAAACTTTAAAAAATTATTTTTTTTTTAAATTATTTGTTCAACAATATAGTGACGAATTACCTCAGATAAGAAAATCAGACGTTGTCCTTGAAATACGCGAACAGAAGTCGAAAACGAAAAAAAAAGTCCGACGCTCTCTGTTCACGAAAAAAAAATACCAAAGTTGATTAGCACGGGCGTGAATGTAAAAGCAAGACATAAAATATAAAAGTCGTACGTTGTTTCGATTTTTTGGTCAGCTTATATGATATTCGTGGATACACAAATTAAAAGTATATTCCTTGTTGCATGAACACTATCAGCTAAAAATGGATGAACTAGCCAAAGTCATATCTGAATTATTCAAATCCCAGCAGGAACAGTTTGCCTTATTAATAAGGGAACAACAGATAGCACAACAAAAATATCAAGAACGTCAAGAGGAAAGACAACAAGAACAACAGATAGCGCTGCAAAAATATCAAGTTAAACAAGATGAAAGACAACAAAAATATCAAGAAAAACAAGATGAAAGACTTTTAGAAATTCAAAAGTCAATACTGGAGAAATTAAACAACTATCAGGCAAATGAGGGAAATTCTTCATATTCTAATAACACCATATTTAATTCGCTGGAAACTTTCAACTATGTGCCAGACGAAGAAAAAACGTTTGAAGCGTACTTTAAACGATATGAAGATATTTTCTACACAGACTGTGAAAACTGGTCGAATTCAAGAAAAGTCAGTCTATTACTAAGAAAGCTAGGTACAGCAGAACATAGCAAATTTGTAGATTTTATTCTACCGAGAAAAACAACTGAATTGGAATTCTCGGAAACAGTGAAATTGCTAAAAGAGCTGTTTGGAGCAAATATGTCGCTTTGGCATAAGCGATGGTTATGCATGAATGTCTCTAAATCCGACGATAAGGATTACTTAACGTATGCATCTATAGTGAATAGACATTGTGACAATTTCAGATTGGCAGAGATTACGGTTGAAGAATTCAAGTGCTTAATTTTTGCTCAAGGACTGGTATCCAGTAAGAGTGCCGAAATAAGACGTAGAGTTTTGTCTAAACTCGAATCTGAACAAGGCCTTACCCTGCAAAAGTTAACAGAGGAGTGTCAACGGGCCGTAAGTTTAAAGAAAGAGTTGCAAAAAATCGAAAAAGCTGGTATTGCTTATATTAAAAAATAAAGAAGCAGTCAAAGTACCCATTAGAGAAAAATTGGAGAAAAAATTCAGCGTATTTTAATAATAGACAAGAAAATAAAAAGAACGAAAATAAAAAGGTCCCACCATATAATTGCAGACGTTGTAACAAAAGACATTGGGAGATAAATTGCCCATATAGAAATAAGAAATGTTTCGTGTGCCAAAAGAATGGTCACAAAGGATCGTGTTGTAAAACGAAAAGATTCAAGAGCCGAATTAGACAAACAAATTCGAATATCAAATCAGATAGAGATTTGAGGAAATATGTGACGACTGAAATATTCAAAAAGAATATCAAATTTCAACTCGATTCGGGGTCAGATCTAACAATAATGAACGATAAAACATGGAAAATGTTAAAAAGGCCTACAATAATGAAGTCAACGAAACTCGCTCGAACGGTAACTGGAAAGCAAATTAACTTCGAAGGCGAGGTTGTACTTCCAATGAAATTGAATGGGATCGTTAAAAAAATGAAAGTTTTCATTCTGAAAAATGGAGAAAACTTGTTGGGTACAGATTTTATTGAAACATTCGAATTGTGGGATAAACCGTTAAACTCTTTCTGCAGAAAAGTAGAAAGTAATACGCAATCAAGACAGGACGTTAAAGATGAATTAAAGAAAAAGTTTCCGGAAACCTTTACACCTGGTCTTGGAAGATGTAACAAGTTTGAAGCTAAATTTGTATTAAAAGAAAATACTATGCCTATATTTAAAAAGAAACGAAACGTGCCTTTCGCAAGTGTAGAGAAAGTAGTAGTACCAAAAAAGTTGCAGAAAAGAATCCTACGGGACTTTCATATGGGTCACCCGGGTATTAATAGAACAAAAAGCTTAATGCGAAGCTTTGTATATTGGAAAGGAATGGATGTGGATATCGAAAACATGGTTCATCGATGTAAAGGGTGTGCGTTAGCAGCTAAGGCACCACCTATAGTACACAAACCATAGCCAAAGACGGATCATCCGTGGGAAAGATTACACATTGATTTCGCTGGTCCAGTAGAAGATTATTACTACTTAATAGTGGTAGATAGCTTTACAAAATGGCCGGAAGTACTACGCTGCAAAAAGCCTACGTCCAATACCACAACAACTTTTTTGCATGAACTATTTGCATGGTTCGGTGTGCCAGAGTGTATTGTGTGTGACAATGGTACACAATTCACTTCTGACGATTTTAAGGAATTTTGTGAGTTATATCAAATTAATCACATAACGACGCCGCCGTATCATCCGAGATCCAATGGACTCGCAGAAAGATTTGTAGATACGTTAAAGCGCGCTCTGAAGAAAGCCTCAGGAGTTCCAACGGAAAAGGCGCTTCAGCAATTCCTACAAGTATACAGAATCACGCCTAACCAGAGAACACCATCAAACATGGCACCAGCTGAACTAATGTTCGCTAGGAAATTTAAGTCAGTGTTTGACAAGCTTTTGCCAGGAAGAAATAGAATAAAGAACACTATGTATACAGCTAGAAAAAGATACACCCCCGGAGAGAAGGTCTTTTTCATGTGCTATAGAAACAACATTGAGTTCTGGGAGCGAGGCATAGTGGACAAGAGAATCGGTGACCTGATTTACATAATAAAAGGGCCGAAGAGTACTCATAAAAGGCACCAGAACCAACTCCAAAAATGCTACGTGCTAGAGCATGAAGAGAGTATACCGGATGAGGAGGAAGATCCCATTGTTGTAATGTATGATACTTTTCAAGTAGAACCTCCGCAGAGTGCTCCTGAACCGAGAAGATCCGGTAGGAAACGAAAGTTCACGGACCCATTGGACGTGAATCCAAAACGAAAAAGATATTGAAAAAAAAACAGATATACATATGAACTATGCAAAGGGGATCTACAAAGAAATAACCATAATCATCATCCCATATAGAAGCCAGTTTGAAATCCAAAAGGATTCCAAGGCTTGGGAGGGGGGTTTGTGGTAGGATCCACCTAATCTGCATAGGTGACTACCAACTATATAAATAATGGTTGGTACTGGAAGACGAGGAATCACGAGATCCAACTAGAGACTCTGATCGACTGCGACTAGTCAACACATTCTCCAGGAACGTCTTCCCAGAAATATACAGAAATACTATATGTACTTACTGTGTACCCTTTCTTGTTATAATACATTCTTGTTCTAAGTACATTTTGTGTTGCATTATTATTCCATGCATTAGGCGAGATTCAACAATGAGTCAAGACTCAACAATTATACAGCGCCTTTTTTAGAATATGCCTGTTTATTGATCAATTTCGGCAGATCCTGAATTACGACGATCAACAGAAAATTTCAGCAAGACTTTTCCTCAAGACAGATCTTGAACAGATTTTCTCCATTTTTTTTTTTTTGACAAATTGCATTTGATTTACACCATGACGAAAAAAGACGAATTAGTATTATTTTTTAATTGGAATCACGCCAAGACAAGGCAGTAATGAGACTAAGATACAAAGGGTTGCAGGGTATGGAAGAATTAGGAACAGAAACATTAATGATGAGCTGAAAATGAAGAGAACAATTAGGTAGAGTGTTAAATACTTAGTCAAAATAATGTAATTCTTTCATCGTACAAATACTTCATATTGTTGAATTCGTAAAAATCGGAAAAAAAGGTGATGATAAGCAGACAGACATTTCTATATATCGACTTTAGTATTCAGAAATCATTTGATATTTTTCGATATTAAAGATTTATGTATTCAAAAATTATGTACTATATTTCTTGGCAATTTATTCACCTGAAGGTACTACGTATATTACTTGCACAAACACAGACTCATTAATATCAAAAGGATACGGAAATGTCCTCGGTGAGAAAGAATTTTAAAGAAAGGTTGATGATTGATAAATTGGTCATATTTTGGAAGCTGGAGGAACAAAGAAATCTTCTATACAGACTCGGATATATAATCTAAGATGAGAAGGAAAAATAATCGTGTAGAGACAGGCATGCATCCACATATACACAAACACACATTATATCTATCTATCTATCTATCTCTCTCTCTCTCTCTCTATCTCTCTCTCTACATATATATATATATATATATATATATATATATATATATATAGATATATATATATATCGAGTATGGATAGGAATCTGACAAAGTGATAGGATAAAGAATTAGTAGGAAACAGATCTTAATCTAACATGTTTCACGTTCTTAAAGCTTCGTCAGAGATCAAAATAGAAATGATAAAAAAGGAAAGTACCGCAGATTAATGGTATGCTGTGTTTGACTATGTCCTGTTGGTTAAATACGTGTCACGTCTAATGAATTAACAGATAATATTCAAGTATTCAGATACATAAAAATCAATATATATATACAACATATGCAGGAGATATACTTTAATGTAATATCTAAACAAGCTTTTTTCAAAACATCCTACAGCGTCTCACTAATTTTTACATACTTCAGCATCCAGAATGTTTTCTTACGCTCATTTGAATATTTATCTATTGCTTCATTACACGTGTCACTTATCCATTCAAAACATCCTACTGCATTCTAATGTATCTCACTAAATTTTACACACTTTGTTGTCGGGAATGTTTCTCACAGATATATGTATCTGTCCTGTCATGTAATGCGTATGTATATCATAATTCTAGTCTGTTTATGCTGGATTCAGATGATTATGTTTATTCGTTTGTCAGTGTTTGAGCAACTTGTAGACAATTTCATCTATGGTTGGTGTTGCCCATATGTTGACTACGTGTTTCGTGTGAGAGTGAAATACCTTAAGGTTATTATTGTAGATAGACTTTTTCGTTAAGTCTGAATTTTATAAAATTCTTGCTACAATAAAGTATGTTCAATGTGTACTTATAGATCCTAAGATATTTATTAAAACTCCCTCTAAGTATTTCCTACATAATGAATTCAGTTCTTTTCTAATTAGGTTGGAATTTATAAATACTTCTAGGTGCAAAAATGCACGTATATATATATATATATATATATATATATATATATATATATATATATATATATATATATATACATGTGTGTGAACATTGAAGTTAACACTCAGAGGCAACGGGCTGTTTTATGCTAGGTGCAATCGTCAGTCTGCCTGACGATTACGCCTATTTATTCTCGTATTCAAAGTTTTGGGAATGTGATCTGTCACAGATTTAGGGTGGTTAGAGTGGACATTGATGTATATGGGTGTCTGATCAATTTTATGCAACGGTTTAAAGGTATCATTAGATAGGTTGAGTGTGATATCCAAAAAGTTGACTATTTTCAGGTTGGAAGATATTTCAATCTTAAGGTCTAGGTATTGAAGACCCTAACTATCTTCTTATGTAATCTGGAAGTCAAGGGACCATTTCTATTGGGGACAAAAATTAGGCCGTCATCTCTATAAATTCCGACTTGGTTAAGGCTAACTACTCTACTCAAGATGGTATATATATGCCCACTAAATCTGCATTTTGGGCAGAATCGAAAGCTCCCCTTGGTACATCGAAACTTTCATTATTATTCTTCACACAAGTAGCGTCATTGTATGTAAGTATTGATCTTCTTGACGCTAAAATAATGTCCATATCATTATCCGTTATTTCGGTATATCCTTTAGCGAAATTCAGGCTGTTAATTAATAGTTCCTCCGAAATAGAAGTGTAAAAATCCAAGATGTCAAATTGGATGAAAGTGGCTCTTCTTTTATTGGGGATCTTTCTGAACCATTTAATCGTCTGAGCCGAGCCCTTTCAAAAGTTGAATGAATATTTATCCAGGACACATGATGTAATTTTCTTAAGAATACTCTTGGAAATTAATCCCAACTCAGATTTGGAGGGATTAATTAGACGGGACTGCAAGCTATTGACAAAGTTCGGCTTATGATCATTGAAGAGAATGTATGCATCTTTCACATTAAATTTTCCCATTCTGTCAGCACCTCCACATTTGTTAGCAAATTTGCAGATGTCTTCATGATAGATAAGGGGATATTGTCTTTGTCTTTTTTATAAGAGCTGGTTAATTTTGTCAGTGACGAGTTTGTCATATTCAGAGGGTTTAATTTTATAGATATTTTTGGATTTGTCAGCTTTAATCCACACTTTACTGGAATTCTTTTATGTTTTTAATGTCTACCAATTTTAGCTTGGAAGTAGTTTGAATAATTCCTGAACTTAATCCGTTTAATTAATTAAACAAATTTGACTCCCTTCTTTAAAACATCTCTCTGTTACAGTATTTACATTAGTCGGACTATTGTCCTCATCTTTGTCGCCATATTTGTCACAACGTTTCGGCCGTTGTGCGCTCCGGCCTCCTTCAGGTGGTTGGAATTTCGAGTCGAACCCTTTATTTCGATCACTGGGGTAGACTGTTCTAGTTCCACGAGCCATGTTTGATGGATGTCAGTTATCAGTTATCTCCTGGTAATTTTCCCCAGTGATCGAAATAAAGGGTTCGGTTCGAAATTCCAACCACCTGAAGAAGGCCGGAGCGTACAACGGCCGAAACGTTGTGACAAATATGGCGACAAAGATGAGGACAATAGTCCGATTAATGTAAATACTGTATATTTCTGAGATGAGGTATTATGACCTCATCTCAGAAATATAGACAGATCTCGCTGTTAAATTTTAATCCCCACTTTCACCTTTAGATCTTCCTGTTCTTCTCTCGTCTGTTACCTCTCCATATAGCTTTCATTTACTCTCGCATTCGTCCCTCACTCTCATACATACATTCTCACAAAATTTTATTTTTTATTCCCGGAGTTGTTTTTTTTTGTTTTCTTTGTAGGTCTGATGAATCGGATCGTATTTACGATTTCTTTGTAATAAATTATGACCATGAAATATTAGTGTTTAAGGCTTTTTATTATATATATATATATATATATATATATATATATATATATATATATATATATATATATATATATATATATATATATATATATATCCTGAGTATGGCAATAGACTACATCCAGCATCAAAGCCTCTGATCGGGAGATTAGAGGTTTTGAGGGACGTCGTCGGACCACCTATTAATTACTGTGGATTACAGATTCATCAAGACTCGGGATGATAATATCTGTTAGGGTCCCAGCCTTATGAAAATAGGGAACTCCGGCGATGGAGAAAGAGACCTCCTTAGTCTGATTAAAATATCCCGCCAGTTGAAGGAAAACTACCGTAGACTATCGATCGATGATGTTGAAGTCCTCTCTTGTTTTCTGATCAACGCTTTTGTTGCTCACAAAGTGGGTTTCACCGTGTTCACTCTCTTCACTTTCAAAATTTTCAAGCATGGTGGATGTCTTTACTATAAACGTTATCTTATATTGGGTAAACCTGTTTGAATTGAGATTTCTTCTCATACCAATACTCCCCAAGAAGTGTAGGCAATTTATTTGCCTCTTTGGTGTATTAACTAGGCTTTACACTTCGGTTGTCACTTTGAGTAGTTCGATCTCTCGACAGCATGGGCAAGCAGGCGTGGCTTAGTTCCAATTATTAATTTTGATTAACGTCTACAATATTCCTCAACGGATTTCCGCGACCTCTTCCGCCTTTCCCATTGGACATTCAACAACCGCTCCCCCCCAACAGCCTCCTCTTGTGGCATTTCGGCTCTTAGTTAAATAAATTTCACCACTCCAGCCATTTACACCTTCTCTTATTTTTGACAAGAACTAAAAGAAAACAATTCCCCAAATTTGCTTTTGCTTCCAAAAAACCCTAAATATAACCTTTCAACCGACTTTGATTACTTGTTTATAGTTAGCAGATAATTCCATAACCAGAATTTAAAAAACAATAATGTCTCCATTTCGGCTTTTACACCACCTCTCTCCTCTACTTTTGACAAGTGATAAGTAAAGAAAAAACATTTCTTTAACTATGTCTTTATTTCCAGAACACTTGAATTCTCGACCGACATTTCCCTGCCGGATTTTCGCCAGCTGATAATTCCATAACCTGAATTTTAAACATCACAGTGTCTTCATTTCAGCTTTTACACCGCCTCTCTCCATCCCCCGTGGGTTTAAATTACCCAAATGGTTTTTATGACTAGACTCCCGAAAATAATAATAAAACTATTTTATTTTCAGTCAGGACCCACTCGTGATTTGGTCATTGGAGGTCCTCATATCTCAATTCTTTGGTGGACTTGTTGACAGCCCAGTATTTTCCAGGTTAATTACACCGGCCTTGTGTTTTTTTAAAGATTTTTTTTTGTTTCTTCTTTGACCTAGTAAGAAAAAAACCTCTAACTTTAATAAAATCTGGTCAATTCTCTCGGTATGTTTATCGGTCTATCTTTCAAATCTCTTTCGGTATAGCCATCGGGATATCATTTCAACCCTTAAGGTGTAGTCTAAGGACCGCCAATGGGATGTCATTTGTTTAGAAAATATCGTAGTACAGGTAACTATATTATTGTAATTTGATAAAAATACCAATGATAAGTTTTCCTTTCCTGAACGATATATTTTGGGGCCAATTCAATTTGGTGGATAAGTATTTGCTGGATTTTCTCGGAGGTTACATTTCATATTTAAATATATGCTCATTGCATATCCCCTACCATGTAAAATCGTATCTCATCAATTCACAAATTAAGCAGAACTTATACCCGACCTAAAGTGGAACACGTACATAGGATCCATTGCTAAAATGGTCGGTTCTCTGTACCACCCCAGTAGGTACCTGACCCCCTCTTGCTATACTCTACCTTTACAAGAGCCAGATCAGACCAAATAAAATGGAGTACTCTTGTCGTATTTATCCGGGAGCTGCCCAGACCTCACCAGCCTTGATAGAATTCAAAAGCGTCTCCGTGCCCTTGTGGGGGACAAATTTTTCTCCACCTTTTAACCTTTCTCCCACAAGTAGGATGTTGCAGGCCTCTCACTGCCTTACCGTTACTTACACAAAAAGTGCTCGGACGAAGAATATGCCATGCCGTTTTCATATTAGCAAACCGCCCACACCCCCTTCGTACTCTATCGGTGGAAATTAAGTTTTACTCGAGTAGCTTCTTCCCTCGAATTACTTCCTTGTAGAATCGAACCCCTAACAGGTAATTTCCCTGATCACTACAATCATCATCTGTTCAATGCTAGGGTTAACCGTTATCATCCACTCCAATACACATAAATGGCCTCCAAACCTATCGCATTACCTCGAGTGGACCCGGGTCTTGTAAAGGGTGAACCTCGCTGGATAAAAGCAGGTTCTCACAATCGGCTGTTCGATTAACATTTCTTGGCCGTTCCAGGTGGGTTCGTTATATTCACTTACACGCAAATACCCTTGAAAATCTGGGTGGGAAGTCCTTCACCATTCTCCATTTTTCCCAAGGCTTTCACCTTTAGACTATCACTTCTTTCGGGCCACGCAACCAGCAATATGTGGCTAGCAGTTCTATCAATCTGAAGATATCGAAAAATCCCACAAATCCTTTATTGAATTAAAACTGAAATACTTCTTTTATGATGAGATGCGAATGTTATCTAAATGTTTCAGTAAGTGATAGAACGCAAAATAAAATAGGTAATGATTGTCTGTTATGAATTCACGTGAAGAAAACACGAAAACAGAAGAGAAGGAAGTTTATATAGTTTCCCTATGCGGAAAATCAATTAAGAACGATTTCACAACTGCAAATGTTTTTACAGTGTTTTTCTTTTATTGTATACCTTATTGGAATAAATTAAACGTTGACATTCCATCAATATATTTGAGAGAGGTTATTTGGAAGCAGACAGCAATATATTTAAATAGACAATAAAACGAATTCCGTCTGATCTGGCGGAATCAATACTAAAAGCGTCCATAAAGAAAATAATAATCTGTGTTATATCGGCAATGGCTTGCTACCAAGATTTTGTTCAGGTCTTCCGCAGATAAAACTGACGTAAATTTTCGAATACGAAACAATGTCAGTTTAATATCATATAAATATATGAGGAATAGATTTTTCCCAGTGAAAATGCAATGGACATAAAGGATCAGGTCGTGAAAATACCAACATGATAGAACAGGCTATTCACTATTCTTTGACAAACGTTTTCTGATTCTTTCTCTTCGGAAGAACCAAATACGAAGTTAATATTTGCGTTGGTATCATTTATATACAGATTTGTCAAAGAAACTGAATTCTTTTGATTGACAAATTATAGGTAAAAGTATAGAGAATACATTTTCGGCACATTAATTTGCCGGTGACCACCAATAGTTGCTGTATATGTTCAGGATACACAGCGTGGCACATTATTAATAACTTTTAATTTTTCCTAATTTTTAGAACAATAATGAACAGTTTCTGGGAAATATTTGCGCTGTTAATGTACACAGTATTTTATATAATATCTACAAATTATCATGTCACACGATATGCCAACAGTTTTATAAATTTTATCTGATTTTCGAAGTTTTAAATTTGTCAGTTCACTGAAACACAACGGGAAATTAAATTGTCATATGAAAAATATTGCAATATAAAAAATATGCGATAATAGAAAATATTAATATGAGAATAATCCTTCATTTGCTGAAAAGATTTTATAAGTCTTTCATTCACTGACTTCGGGAGATGTAGTTCTTCTTATAAAACAGGCTGTTTAGTAAGCAGAAAGGGATAACCGATTTCTTCTTCCTCCTAAACTGCCATCATCAATCGCTCTCTTCAGAATTCTTCTTAAGTTTTCAGTCGACTTATAGTAAAACGAAAATGCTTACTATTTTATTAGACATTTGAAACACAGTTTGTGTAGATATTCATTAGATTTTTCCGCCAAATTTGTTGGAGTATTGTGCTTAAAATCATCTACATGAAGGTGTTTCACTCAGTTTCGTTTTGAATCATAGCGTCACGTGACTTTTCGGGAAATAAACGTAGGTCGGCGCTCTCATCACATCACCATTTGGAACCATCTTTGTACCCACCTCTCATCCTGCAGACGAAACATGGTTTCTGTCAGTAAGAACACAGGCTTTGTTCCATTCATTAAAATAAGCGCAGCATTATTTGGTGGAATGAATAGGAGAAAAATCTGTCTTCCTCTATTCAGCTGTTCATTCCAACCGACTTATTCTTTTTAATGAGCTCTCATGATCAAGCTCACGTATTTTGACACTTGATGATATATGTGTTTGTGCAGAGAGGTTGTGAGGGAGGTGAAGATAATATGGGGGCGTAAACTGTATGAGGCAGAGATTCGATAAGATTTGTCATCTGAAAATTCACCATTTGAAAATCAAGTTCTTTTCAACCTTATTTGCCATCGTTTCTTTATGACAACTTTTCATTGTTCTGTTGTTTGCATATTAGCTTTCGAAAAATTTTGTTAAAAACATATTGGTCAAATACTATTCTACATTTGGTTCGGAAGTACTGCTTAGAATAAGAGAAATCTTTTGTGGCATTATATGCATACATATATATATATATACATACATATATATATATATATATATATATATATATATATATATATATATATATATATATATATATATATATATATATATATATGTGTGTGTGTGTGTGTGTGTCTTTGTGTGTGTGTATGTGTGTAAACCTTCGAGATAGAAATTATGTGTGTTCTGTATGAGACGCAAACTTTTAAAAATCTAATCAGTTTCAGAAATGGCGGCATACTTTGAATGTCATGTCATAAAAGTTTTATTGTTTCGTACCAAAAAAAATCTCCTTCAATTCATCTTCTTTAACATTTCGAGTCCCGTACTATTCCCCGCTGTGCGAATAAAACTTATTTCGTTGAAGCCTTTATCAAAGTGTTTGAAACTCGCTTCTTCATCTCTGCATCTCGCCGTTAAGTGCTTCTTAGATTTTACACCACATATGCCTTCATGTTTTTGTTTGTTTTTTGTTCTTTTTATTCTCAATCTAGAACCGAGAATCCGCTACGAGATAACAATGCTGCCGATGGAACATTACTTATTTAAATGTATATAAAATAATCCGTCCAGTATTTATATTGAATATTGCAGCATTACGGTTCTTGACTAGATTATCAGGTGTCTACATCGTTTGTGCAAACAATGCCGAATATTTACGGCGAATTCGAACGTATGAATTTACACACTACTTATATTTAATATTCCTGTATTATGATATTATAGTATAGCCGACAGTGTTTACCGAATACCTCAACTTTGTATATGGGAGACAAAAGATATTCGTGTATGTGGGAAAGAAGACGAAGCGTGTTTCATGTCATCAACTATAGTAGATACTAAGCAAAAAGTAGGTACGACGCCGCTATTAACGTGTCTTCAAGATCAAATACCGTCCACTTTATATGTTGAGGTCTGGAGACACGCCCAGCCTTGAAGGAATAGTTATCAAGAGATTTTTACTGTTATAATGAGTTCAGGTAAATAAATAATTGTTTCGTTTTACAATACTGGTTAATTTAATCTTCATGTAAGATCCACCATATAATGTCATCAATTACTTAAAAGCTAAGATGAGTTTGAAATATGAAGATCAGTTACTAACTAAAAGTGCTATATTATTATTGACTCAAATAATTGACTTGATATAATTATGGATAAAATACAAGCTATATATTTTATTCATTACACTTAGCTCCGAGGACTTTTTGGACACTGACATTGTTTCCCTCATTTTCATAGTGAATGGGGTCTGCGCTCTGTCCCAGATAGAAAATAAAATTTTGAATGTTGGCTTTCGAAGCAGACGTAAAACCCTCACTTAAAAGCCAATGGTAACAAATTATTTATTCTCTATTGAAGATAAGGATTTTCCAGGAATTATGCACTCATGGTCTCTTAATTAATTACACGTGACCAAAAACTCATGTATGCTAATTTCTAATGAGCCAATGATATGACGATGCATATAGTCATATATGCATGTTCATGTCTACCTGTTGAATTTGATTTCATGTATTAGCACGAGAAAAAAGATTGGTTAAGTGACATAAGAATGTGTCATGGTCGTTGGTGCCAGACAAAAGGGATTGAGTATTTTCAAAACTACTGAGGGTTTTTCAATCTAATGTTTACAGGGAATGGGAAGAAAAATTGCTGTCAGGCAATTCTGTGGACAAAAACTTCCTGATTGACTAAATTGGAAAGAGTGATTTACGTTCTTAGAAAGTTAGCAGTATCTCAAATAACCACTCATTACAACGCAAGTTAGAAAAGCACCTTTAAACGTAAAACCACATCAAACCTGAACGCTGAGAAGCTACAGCAGCATAAGACCCGTGCTGCCGGGAGTGCAGAACAAGAAAACTAGAGCTAAATTTCTTTAAGAATTACAAATTCTGAACAATAGAATTTTGCGAAAATACGTTGCCTGGTCAGGTGAATTTCGTTTCTGTTGTAAAATTTGAGTTGGCATAAATGTTACGAAGTTAAGATTTCACTCATCTCTAATTCGGTTATTCAGTCAATGTAAGGAATTACCTAGATCTGGAATGAAAGTCAAATTGTTTATATGTCGATTCAAGATTTGTTCAAGCACATAAACAATATGTTGACAAAATGTTGATACTTTTGAAGCATCCACCGACCTAAACATTTCTCAAAACGCAAAGGCTGACCAAAAGCAGTGAGAATCTCGTGTTATATAATGCAATCTCGTTCAATGGGCGAGATAGACGGATATTATTAGGAGATTTTACTTAACTAAGTTAACAAAATCCTAGTCCATTTTGGCCAAAACTAACCAACCAGAAGGAAGTGATGAATCTCCACCTGAATGGCGTTTTTAAAAGACAAGTAAAAAGAGACCATCTTAATATTGTGAACTTGACTAATAACAGATAATACCAGTTGAGGCATATCTAATATTTCCAGGTTTTTTAATACACCAAGATTTGGTTGAGCCTAAAGAAGGCATAGAACTATGGCTTATCATGGAATAAACATTTATTCGAAAGAGAATAAACATCATAAACCATTTTATTTTCCATGGATGTTTTTAGTTTAGCAAAAAAACTGCAATGCTTTAAAAAAATTGTTAAAACAGACTGGAAAAAAGCCATCAACAAAATATGGCAGCATTCAGTGACATATTCCTGAAAGGCTTCCAACATAAATCGAGTTGGGGGAATCGATGAAAGCCAAAGTCAAGGGAAATTACAGTTCTTAGATAGATGTCATGATAAACCTTGTGCTATTTTCTAACAATAAAATCCCAAATTAAAACATTAAAGCAGTTCTTGCAACAAGGATTAAAATAAAATAATTCCCGAGACGAAGCCCATTTAAACAACTGAAACGTTCTCAAACAAATGTGGAGATAAAGAAAATGAAATGAAGATTATTATGTGAGTTTGGGAAATAAGATGTAATTATTAGATAGTGATTCCTCGGAACGAACTTCCTTGCCTTTATTTACATTATTCGGACTATTGTCTTCATCTTTGTCGCCATTTTTATCACAGCGCTTCGGCCGTTGTACTCTCTGGCCTTCTTCAGGTGTTTGGAATGTCGAATTGAACCCTTTATTTCGCTCACAGGGGTAGACTGTTCTAGTTCCACGTGCCATTTTTAATGGATGTCAGTTATCTCCTGTTAATTCCCCTAAAAACCTGGGATAGTCGGGAATAAGAGGAGGACAACAACACTCAGAAATCAGCCTGCCTGACATGTGAAGGGGTTATCAGAGAAAATACAATTGATCTGCGGTCCATATAACATCAGGACAACCTTCAAAAGCTTGACGACACTTCGCAGATATCTCTCCCGAATAACATCCCCCATAGAAGAGAACATGAGTAAAGACTGTGTGTACGCCATCCCGTGCAGCTGCGGAAAGAAATATAAAGGGGAGACAGGCCGCCCCCTTAAAGTAAGTCTTCAAGAACACCAGAAAGTTGTAACACGAGGGGGAGTGGAAAAATCATTTCTGAAATTCACTATAAAGGATTCCCCTATTCATAAAATAAATGGAATTAGAATTGAATTGAAAAAAAGTGTTGTTTGAACATTTTCTAGAAGGGTACTAAATTCAGCAGATACCTAAAATACGTTCTGAGAATTCCGAATGGAGTACCTTATCGAATTCTCATGGATAATCTTTTTCATTCCTATACCTGTTCTGACCAAATCCTTCTTTTCAGTTCAGGGACTGTATTTCTGATAGGCTTATGAAAGGAAATGAAACATGATATTTAAACGTATGAGAAGACGATACCTAGGTTGATGGAATAAAATGCCATGCTCTTTATTGCCAGTAGGTTAATGGATGTGACAGAGGGAACAACAGGTGGAATCAGAGCATGCAGAAACTCGAGCACATATTACAAAGATAACACAATAAAAGACAGGTGTGTAATTTAATCGGTCCTGAAGTGAAATCTCGATTTCAATCACTTTCTCACCGACGTGGTGTAGTGTCCCTCTATATTTTTCTTGACAGCTCTTCTAAAGAGCTTTTTTCCTTAGTGCCCAAACTACAAGAATTCAAGCATGATACTAGCTTGTCAACCGGCTCTTCTATTCTAAAAGTTATAATTCTCTCACACAACTTGCCCGTGGAACTTCTTCCGTTTTCTTGCTTCCTTATCACCTACAATCTTCTAAACATTAAATTCAACGTCAATTGAATTCTGTCTTCCTGTTCCTTTGATGTCCTTATTCTCCTTACTAATGTCTGTTCATTCACTTTAACTCCCTGTAACCCCAAACACACCCGCGTCCGAGTGAATATTGCTTGGGTGAAATGATAAAAAATTTCTTCACATCTTGAGCAGAGGATTTTGGCAAAATATTGCCTCAGCCATCTAAGTCTGAATCTTGGTACATCCCAAATTTGCCACCTTGCAACCTCCCTGACGCATAAAACAAGACAACGGATTGCGATTCCGAACCTTTCCATGCTTTATTATTAATTCGTTATGAAAGGAAGTTTTCCGGTCAGACATTATCTACATATCTATATATATATATATATATATCTATATCTATCTATCTATATATCTATCTATCTATCTATCTATCTATCTATCTATCTATCTATCTATCTATCTATCTCTCTCTCTCTCTCTCTCTATATATATATATATATATATATATATATATATATATATATATATATATATATATATATATATATATATATACACGTTTATATGAAGTTTAGTTTTTAATGATTGAATAAACAATGATTTTCCATAAAATGGGTGAAAACTATAAATAAATTATCAAATAAAAAAGCTATTACTCAGAGAGGTTCAATCAAGGCCGGGTACACCCGCTAGTATATATATATATATATATATATATATATATATATATATATATATATATATATATATATATATGTATATATATGTGTGTGTGTGTGTGCGTGTGTGTGTATATATATTATCTATCTATCTATCTATACATATATATATATATATATATATATATATATATATATATATATACAGAGTATGTGATGGATAAATTGTGGTCTAAATTGCTCAAAAATGAAAATAACTCTGACATATCATTTTACAGTATTATTTACCAAAATTACACAAAAAAAATATTGAAATACTAAAGAGTAATTTTATTTGAAATCGCTATTGGCTTCAAACAGGGCCTCCATATGATTGCAGAACCTCATGCAAATCTTCTGGACAGTATACTTGTTTATATTTTTTAATGTAGCCATAATCTTTGCCTTCAATTCATCTTTGATGTTACAAGGAGTTTTGTTGGTCTATCGTTCAACTGTACCCCACATATAATAATCAAAGAGGTTGTAGTGTGAAGAGTTAGGTGACAAGACGTAAGGGATGGTGCTGATCGCAGAAATTGTCTGAGAGTCATGACTGGGTTGTCCTGCTTGTGTATTATGCTGCCAGACATAAGTTCTTCCAACAGCCACCAGTTCGAGCCAGGACAGGACTACCCTACCTTAATACCTCCGTGTTGAGTCTGAGACCCTGTAAGCGTATGAATTACAGCCCAAAACTAGGCAATATTCTTATCAGAGTTTCCTGCGCGAATGCCAATCAGTGGAGCATGACGTTTCTAAATTTCTGGTGGAGTGAATATCGCCATTGTGCTCTTTTTCTCACAGACGGTACCCAACTGGTTTCTGCTGTCATATGCAGTTGACAAAATCAAAAACAAAAAAATCTTATCCGCAAAAACACGAAATGGCTACAATTTACCCATTGCACCCTATATATACACATATCTGTATGTATGTTTCAGGATTTTCATTTCTCTCTCTATCTATCTATCTATCTATCTATCTATCTATCTATTTATCTATCTGTGTACATTATCGTTAATATGCTCTGATAACATATTCGTCATTATCCATATAATTTCTTGTGTAAAATATAATTACCTTCAATAATAACATATACATATATGTAGAGAGAGATTATCAGAGAAAGGTATATATATATATATATATATATATATATATATATATATATATATATATATATATGCTACTGTTGAAAAGTTGGAAGCCACCCCCAAAATTGGCATGGGATGAACTTGAGAGATTTGAGAAAAGAAATGAAAAAAGAATGGAATCATTCATAAAACCAATACTTTTGCAACGAAGGTTAAATGCAGTTATCAAGGTGAAAGGAGGATATTTTGATGAGAGCAAAATTTAATCATAAAATGTATTTTAGCTTTCTGTCGTAATAACAATTCTAATAAAAAAAATCATAACTCACTTTTTTCAACCATTTATAATAATTTGATCTTATTTAAAGTACAAAACAAATAATTTGGTGCCAATTTAAAAGATTAACAGGGTGGTCTCAAACTTATGAACTTTAGTGTATATATATATATATATAGATATAGATATATATATATATATATATATATATATATATATATATATATATATATATATATATATATATATATATATATATATATATATATATATGAAGAGAATGACAGACAGTGACAGACAGAGAAATATCAGTGATTGTATACTTTGATTTAATTATCTACCAATGTGTTTTTATTCTTTGCATATTTGAACAATTCCATTTCCTCACCGAAACGGTTATATAATTGAATTTTGTCATTTTCTTTCCTGCAGACTGGCACCGATTTCTGCTTTTATCATCGAACAGTCAAAATTTAATCATTCTAAAAGTAGTCAACATTATTTATTCATGATCAAATCGTTCCATTTCAAATTCGTTATCAATGATTCCAGTACATTTTTGGGTTTGAAGAATCAAAAACTCTTTTTCGGACATCCTTAATTTTGATCAACGTAGGCAAGACTTTTGGCCTGATAATTGCGTCCAGCATGAAACAATCTGTCGCCCCTGGGTGTTGACTTTAATGTTCAATTATATATATATATATATATATATATATATATATATATATATATATATATATATATATATATATATATATATATACCTCATATCTTCTTTCAAGCATGATTGGTTGAATAATTTAGACATACTATGTCGATTGTTATGTTAGACTTCTCGAAGTGACGGATCAAATACTTTGTACTTTACAAAACTGAGTTTACAAAAGAAATCACTGCTATCAATTATATTAATTTACCCCTGAAGATGGTCTTGGATGAGATTAAAAATATTTAGAAAAATAAAATAAATAACCAAAACTACACCATCTTTCTTAATCAGTTTTGTAACAGCACTAAGAATCTGATTCATGAATTTGAGAGGATTAAAATAGAATAGATATAATAAGTCTAGATTATTCAACCAAACACACACACACACACACACACACACACACACACACACACACACACACACACACACACGTATATATGTGTGCGGGTGCGTAGTTAATTCATTGTTCCTACAGTTTAAGAATGAACCAGATTTTAATTTACACAAATACTTTTTCATCGAAATCTTTCTTGTAATCAATTTTATTCACTTATGACACCTTATGTACTAGTAATTTAGTCTTTTAATGGCCGAATTTTTTTTTTTTTTTTTTTTTTTTGTAAATAGTAATATATTAGATGTAAAATGATACTTGAGGGGAAGTGGATGAAAACGGAAAACTTATTTACCTTTTAAGTATCCGACGAATGGGTGTCTTAAAATTACCCCTCGTCCCGTTTCGTAATTTTTTCTTTTTATAATCTAAATTTAAAATTTTATTTTCGATAGATTAAATGTTTTTTTTTTTTTTCAACTTGTCAATATGTTTTAAACATTTTATTAATTATATCTATTTGTACTCTCGGTTTAACTCGTTGTAATTTATTTTATTCGTAAATAAGTTTTTAAAGTCCTTTTAAGGTCGAATTCCCTTTTATTTTTGTAAAAAGCAATATATTAGATGTACTAAGTATCTTACTGGGATGTGGGTAAAACAGAAAACATAATTACCTTCTAAGTATCCGATGAAAGGGTGTCCACCTGAAAAAAAAAAAAAATTCCCCGCAAACAACTTAAATAGAGCACACACCATTGTGATTGGCTATTGATCACACACCATTGAAATAGAGCACACACCATTGTGATTGGCTATTGACCAATCAAATGCGTGATGACGGGGTATATTATAGAAGTTAGTGTCTGTAAGCACTTTTAGAGGGCGTATCAGGGTCCGATCAGCTCTGATGGGGTCGACTTAGTGAGGTCAGTATGATGTTTGAAAGACCCGAAACTGCCCAATGATCCAATTCAGAACATCACTGACGACGCCCTCTAGCGCTAAAGAGCGTATATTCAAAGCAGTTTTTCCTGTTAAGACAGTGACGTCCGGGAAAGACCGGATGACTACTAGGAATAGACTAGATGTCAAATTGGAAAGACAATTGACGGTGAGGAGAGACCACAAATTAAAGCATTCCTGGGTTAGCTACCCGGTATGCTGATCAAAAATTAGCTACAGACATACATAAGAATAAATACCCCCAAGGGATCCCGAGAGGGGGGGATGAGATCCCTATTAGGATGGATCAACCGGAGACGAACCAAGCATCACACCCACGGACAATGATTATGACTTGCCCATGCGGGAAAAAATGCAAGAATAAACGCGGCCTAAAAATCCATCAAGCCAAAATGAAATGTCAGATGGAAGCTAGCCAGCTGCAGCGCACAGGAAATTCTCCTGATGAGACGCAGGAAATACAGGGCCGGGAAGCTCACCACAGAGCCCAGTCTTTCCAAGCAGAGGCACAAGTTTCAACCGAACTACCTCCTGAGACATTTCGGAAGAAGATCAAATGGCCAGCCGCCGGCGAAAAAAATGCTTGGCACGACTTCGATTCAGACATCAGCGAAATATTAAAGACAATCTCAAAAGGCTCGGTGGATACCCGTCTAAGTACTATGGCGAAAATCATAGTCAGCTACGCTTCAGAGCGTTTCGGATATGAGGAAAGGAAGACAAAGGAAAAAAAAACAGCAGAAAATCGAAGAGAAAATAAAATCAAACAATGTAGAGCGGAACTAAGAGCTATCCGAAAGCAATATAAGAAAGCAAAACCGGAAGAAAAGGGACCGTTGCAAGAACTCCGCGACATGATCCGTTCCAAAATGAAATCTTTACGGAGAGCAGAATGGCACAGGAATAGAAGGAAGGAAGCACATAAGGGCGATATGGCTTTTCTGTGGCTGGATCTTAAGAATGCCTATGGCTCTATCCCACACAAATTAGTAGAAGAGTCGTTAAATCGCCACCATGTTCCTCCCCAAATAATAGAGACCATAACAGACTATTACAAAAATTTCAAAATGAGAACAGCAGCAGGAAATACAACATCTGCATGGCACATATTGGAAAAAGGCATTATAACAGGCTGCACTATTTCAGCTACCCTGTTTTCCCTTGCCATGAATATGCTCATAAAAGCGGCAGAAACAGAATGCAGCGGCCCTTTAACAAGATCTGGTCTACGGCAACCGCCAATAAGAGCATATATGGACGATATGTCCATAACTTCCTCGTCTGTGATTGGCGCCAGGTGGCTGTTAAAAGGTTTGGAGAAACTCATCTTATGGGCAAGGATGAGTTTCAATGCTGCCAAATCATGGTCATTAGTGCTTAAAAAAGGAAAAACATCAGATAGGGATCGTTTCAAAGTGTCTGGCGAGTATATCCCAACTATAAAACAAAAGCCAATCAAGTACTTGGGTAAACGTTTTGACAATACCCTGAAGGACGCTGTCGCAATACAAGAAACGAAGGACATCCTAGAAACATGGTTAGATAAAGTAGACAAGTCTGGCTTACCCGGACGTTACAAAGCTTGGATTTATCAACATGTCATTCTTCCTAAAATATTGTGGCCTTTATCCATATATGAGTTCACCACCTCTACCATAGTACATATTGAAAAAAAGATTAATTCCCGCTTACGGAGATGGCTGGGTCTGCCAAAGTGTCTAAGTAGCGCCGCCCTTTACGGAAACTCCAACATTCTTCAACTTCCTTTCAAAAGCCTTGTAGAAGAATATAAAGTCGCTAAGGTGCGTACAGTAATACAATACAAATTCTCCAAGGACCCAAATGTAGTTGGAGCAAATGTTGAGGTTCTCACTGGGAGGAAATGGAGCGCTGTAAAGGAGTTGAAATTGGCAGAAGAGCGTCTTCGTGAAAAAGTGGTGCTAGGCACTGTTGCCACGGGTCGTGCAGGGCTGGGTTTCTTTCCTACTGTTAGAATTGATAAGGCCGTAGGTAAGGAAAAACACCAACTCTTATTGAATGAAATTCGCGCAGGTGAAGAGGAAATGAGAGTAGCAAAGATGATCGGGTTTAAACAACAGGGTTCATGGACAAAATGGGAGACTATAATACCTAGGAAAATCGGATGGTCAGAACTATGGCGTAACGAATTGGGCACGAATTTTTTGATCCGATCTGTTTACGACCTTCTACCAAGCCCCGTTAACCTACAGTTATGGACTAAATCAGAATCGCCTTTATGCCCCCTATGTGGTCAAATAGGTTCTTTGAAACATATTCTTAGCAACTGCAAATCAGCCCTAGCTGATGGTAGGTACAGATGGCGCCATGATCAAATACTGAAAGAAATAGCAGTCGTGAGTACAGCCGTCCGTACAAACAGACCGAATCCAAATAGGAACGTCATAAAATTTATTAAAGCTGGCGCGAAACCGAACCCAAAGAAAATGACCGCACCCAATTGTTTATCATGTGCAACAGACTGGGAACTTAGGGTGGATTTAGGTAAAAGGCTAAACTTCCCCGATCACATTTCCAAGACCCGATTGCGTCCAGACCTAGTCCTCTTTTCGAATAAACTAAAGAAAATCATCATGTGGGAGCTAACAGTCTGTTATGAGGATAATGTAGAAGAAGCCAGTGAAAGAAAAAAATTAAAATACGATGAATTACTGGAAAACTGCAGGAATAATGGATGGAAGGCATGCTGCAAGCCAATTGAAGTAGGCACAAGAGGGTTTGTGGCAAAATCACTAGTCAGTGCCTTAACAGATATTGGAATAGTGGGAAATAAGAAACGTAAGGCCATCCAAACCATTACTGAGACAGCAGAAAGAACAGCTAAATGGTTGTGGCTAAAACGAGCAAGTGCATGGACGAGCAAACCAAGGAAAATCTAAATTAAATGTTAATCCATTAATTTTACGCAAAGCCGTAGTCGGTTTGTAAATATGTATACTTATAATTGAAAACAGTTTTTTAGCCTTTTTTTTTTTTATTTTACACGTTTCGTTTAGTCAGCCTTTGTAAATAATATATACAAATCTTCAAAGGAAAGGTGGAAGGAAAGCGTTTTCTTTTTATTCTACTTAGTTAATTTTTATCCTATTTATTATCTCTTTTTCTTCAATTCTCGCGAAATCAGTTTGGCTCTTTATTTACACAAGTAACATACGCTATTTATTTCATGTTATTTACTTATTATTTACGTTCATTCTGCGTAAATGTTGAAGAATTATATCGCATAACCACTGGTTTTTTTTTACTTGCCAATATATTTTAAACGATTTTCATTATGATATTTATATGTACTATCGGTTTAACTCGCTGTAAGTTATTTATCTTAAACGTAAAAACTAGTAATTTAGTCTTTTAATGGCCGAATTTTTTTTTTTTTTTTTTTTTTTTTTTGTAAATAGTAATATATTAGATGTAAAATGATACTTGAGGGGAAGTGGATGAAAACGGAAAACTTATTTACCTTTTAAGTATCCGACGAATGGGTGTCTTAAAATTACCCCTCGTCCCGTTTCGTAATTTTTTCTTTTTATAATCTAAATTTAAAATTTTATTTTCGATAGATTAAAGGTTTGTTTTTTTTTTTCAACTTGTCAATATGTTTTAAACATTTTATTAATTATATCTATTTGTACTCTCGGTTTAACTCGTTGTAATTTATTTTATTCGTAAATAAGTTTTTAAAGTCCTTTCAAGGTCGAATTCCCTTTTATTTTTGTAAAAAGCAATATATTAGATGTACTAAGTATCTTACTGGGATGTGGGTAAAACAGAAAACATAATTACCTTCTAAGTATCCGATGAAAGGGTGTCCACCTGAAAAAAAAAAAAAAAATTCCCCGCAAACAACTTAAATAGAGCACACACCATTGTGATTGGCTATTGATCAACTACCAATCAAATGCGCGATGACGGGGTATATTATAGAAGTTAGTGTCTGTAAGCACTTTTAGAGGGCGTATCAGAGTCCGATCAGCTCTGATGGGGTCGACTTGGTGAGGTCAGTATGATGTTTGAAAGACCCGAAACTGCCCAATGATCCAATTCAGAACATCACTGACGACGCCCTCTAGCGCTAAAGAGCGTATATTCAAAGCAGATGTAGTCAAACATTTTTCATAAATAATTGTACTATTAATCTGTCCCCCGACATAACACTGCATAATAAATAAATATTTATGACTCTACTTTTGTATTGAGCTGTTTTTTTAAATTAATGTTTTGAACTCTGAAATCTTACTCTTCGTTCTTTTACATTTGGATACACACACACGGTCTGACGATTGCGACTAGCAGGAAACAGTCTGTCGCCTGTGAGTGTTGACTTCAATGTTCACTTTTATATTTATATTTACATACACTCTATCTCGGATATTGAGCACGTTATCCCATAAATATAGCACACCTTAAAACTATATATATTGGCTTAGGCTGGATTTAAACAAGTATCAATATGGTGATTTCCTTTCTTCTTTCAATGATAATGTTATTAATCTTATCAGACAATAAGAAAGGAACTTAAAATAAATAGACAAAATTTGTCAATATTATTTAATGAAACATGCACCAATATATATATATATATATATATATATATATATATATATATATATATATATATGTTGGCAGATGAATGTACATACTTATGTATATATTTATTTTTTAGAATGGATTTTTCTTAATCCAACAGATTTTTTAAAATAATGTTCAATATTATTAGTGGTTCCTCGTATTTTAGTAGGTGATCTCTTTATATATTCAACATTATATTTATTTTTACATACCAACCTGAATGTTCGAGAAATCTTATAGAGGAAAAATTGCGCTCTTCAGCAGAAATAGAAGAAGCGTCACTCAGAACAGAGGGAGCTACATTTTAGCCCGGTTTGCATTAACGTGAAATGTCTGTTAGGAGAAATTTCACTTGAAAGCATGGAATTCGCTTCGCCTGACCGACTGTCTCTTCAGTTCTCTGTAGCCTTAGTTTACAACAAGTCGAGGAAAAGAACTCGGAATTCAAAACCACAACAATTGCCCTCGACCCTCAGCAATGAGAATGGGAAGAAATAAACACACACATACACACACGCACTAACATATATATATATATATATATATATATATATATATATATATATATATATGTGTGTGTGTGTGTGTGTGTGTGTGTGTGTGTGTGTGTGTTTGTGTGTGTGTATTTTGGCAGCAATCCTTCTTTCATCCACATGTATGCTTTTATTTAGTTTTTTATATAATTTCTCGTGCGATCTTTTTCTTTCCGGATGACAAATTATATAAAAATTGTCCGAATGTTCTTTTTATCCGAGCGCTTTCGGCTATACATGTAGCCATTTTCAAGCATTATATTTTAACTGTTAAAATTAGAAATAGAAATGAAACATTTTATAAAACATACATACAACAAACTATTTCTTATTTCGTGTAGTAAGTAAATACCTACGATTTGACACTACAATATGAAGCTTTGACGGTGCATGAAATGCGAAATCGTAGGTATTTACTTACTACACGAACTAAGCAAAATAATAGATAGAAATGACACAGGACTCTACAGGGACGACGGTCTCATAATCTTAAGAAACTGCAACAAACCTTCAACCTAAGAAAAGGCACATACAAACTATACAGAAAACCCAATGATAAACCACTGTATATACACACATCTTCCAACCACCCGCCTTCTATAATCAAACAGATACCAAAATCGATTAACCGCAGTCTTTCCGACAATTCCTTCAATGAATCTATATTTAACAATGCTAAGAAAGACTAATAAACAGCCCTAAAAGATAGCGGATTCCCAGGAACACTCACATACTCACCACAGAACACAAAAAAGGCCAACAGGAAAATAAATATCATATAGTTCAACCCACCGTACAGCAAAAACGTAAAAACAAACGTAGAAAAAATATTCTTCAAACTTTTACACAAACACCCCCCGGAATCAAGCACCCTACACAAAATATTCAACAAAAACGCAGTAAAAATCAGCTACACTTGCAACGAGAACATGGCACAAATAATAAAAAAACACAACAGGAAAATTATCAACAAACCACACGAACAAATTAAACCAAAGTGCAACTACAACTGTAGAATGTCCCTTAAACTGTAATTGTTTACAAAACAACGTAATATACCAAGCCACGATAAAATAACCAGATAATTAAGAAAAAGTATACACAGGAGTAACTGAAGGACCCCGGAAACAAAGAAATTATGTACTCAAGACATCTTTCACAAATAGTAAATATGCGAACAGCACAATGCTTTCTAAGTATATCTGGGAAATTAAAAACAAAACGAACACCACACCAAAAATATATTGGAAAATAAGGAAAAGATCATCAACCTACAACAACCTATCAAAAACTTGCAAACTTTGCTTGGGCAAAAAATAGCTATCATTAACTTCCCAGACCAAAATAAATTATTAAATAAAAGATCTGAGCTCATCTCAAAATGCAGACATGAAAACAAATTTTTACTACGTTACTTAAAAATCAAAAACGGAAAAAATAAATAAATACATAAACAAACAAAATGACAATAAAATAATTAAAATAAATTAATCCAAACAAATTACCAAGTCACACATGTTAGAATAGACGAAATAGAATAAAAAATAAGAAACAAAATCAATAAATAAAGTCAAGACAAATTAGCAAACTATCATGACCGAAATATTGGACTATAAAAATCAAAACAAAATCGGTCGAAAAATAGCTATAACTGTTATATAACGATAAAAAAATTAATAAAATTAAAAAATAATATACTGCATTACTTCAAAATCGAAAACCAAAAAGAGAAAATATACAGTGTAACAAGTAAAATAAATTTATCTAAATACATCCAAACATATAAATAATCTAACAACTAAATCTAGCCGTTTAGAAAAAACAAATAAAGATAATCAATCCAAATAAACAAATTAAAAACTGTTCCCGCCAAAATAATAGTTAGAACAAACTACAACAATCAACCCTAAAATTGAACAAATAGCTTTAATTATCTTCCCAAACAAAAACATAACTATTAAATAAGCTATATAAACAATTTTTTTATTGCGTTAATAAAAACACCGATCAAAATAAAAATAAATAAATAAATATATAAGATAAAAAATAAAAATAATTAGAAACAAGCAAAATAATTTGACCCAAATAAATACATAAATAAACGACTTCCGGTAAAATAACCGCCAAAAAAGACGACCCATAATGCACCACTAGCCCCTATATATAAATAGCCGAGGAAAATAACAGCACTCGTGGCCTGATGATTGCATCTAGCATGAAACAGACTGTCGCCTCTAAGTTTTGACTCCTATGTCCACTTTTATATTTACACACAGACATATATATATATATATATATATATATATATATATATATATATATATATATATATATATATATATGAGAAAATAAGCATATATATATATATATATATATATATATATATATATATATATATATATACAAATATTTATGCGTACATGTGATTCAAATGAATATCTAACATGGCTCAATTGTGAAGCTCTTTATAGCCGAGTGGTGAAAGCACGCAGAATAGACGGTGGTTTCTTCTACAAATTAATACGCAGGCTCGAATAATGCCAGTGGGTACAATTTCTATAATAATAAGTATATCCACTAGTAATATAGTATGAAGTGTTATATATATATATATATATATATATATATATATATATATATATATATATATATATATATATATATATAATATTGCGATGGGTAAATTGTCGCCTAGATGACGGAAACACTTACGTCTCATTTTAATTGATATATTTACCAATATTTAAGATAATTATCTTGAAATACTAAAGAATAAATGCATCCAATAAAATCAGCAATAACTTCAACCACGTCCTCCAGACGACTTCGGAATCTCCTGCATCTGTTTTGTACGTTCTACTTGTTTAAGTTGTTGGATGCTGCCATAATCTTCGCTTTCAGTGTTACAGTGGGTGTTGTTCGTCGATCGCTGGGGTGTTTGGGCAGTTAGGCTGACAGATGTAAGAAATGATGTGGTTGAAGAACATGGCTGACAGCCATGAATGGGATCTCTCGCTTGTGTGGCATAGTGCAGTGTCGTGTTGTCAGACATAGATTCTTCCAGCAGCCACACTCCTTACCCAGGGCAGTCTACCTCCTCAAGGCAATTGATGTAGGCCTCCCTGTTGAGTCAGAGGCCCTCGTCACTGCATGAGTTCTTTTCTTACCATAACGATCAGAGTTGCTCGAGCCGCCGTACCTTCGTAATCACTGTTAGACTCATTCACCTCTTTTCGAATGCTCTTGACTGGCACCCAAACAGTGTGAAATGTTCGTACTGGAGCTTCCGGCGGGAATACTAAGCAACGCAGCATGCCCTTCTGAAATTTCTGGCGTAGTGTGTTTTGTGTCATGATTTTTCTCACAGACAAAATTGAAAGGAAAAATACTCATGTGCGAAATTCGAAATTATAAAATAGCGACACTTTATCTATCCCACCCTGTATAATATATATATATATATATATATATATATATATATATATATATATATATATATATCTGTCTCTGTCTATCTATCTATCTATCTCTCTCTCTCTCTATATATATATATATATATATATATATATATGTGTGTGTGTGTGTGTGTGTGTGTGTCTGTGTGTCATCCACAAACAGACTTTTTCGCTGTATCACAGCTCATCAATGTGGCTATACTTCTATGGAGTGCTTAAGTTATTCCTATTCAATGATTGTGCATGTAATTTATGTCCAGCAAGAGCTTGATCTAAAAGAAATTGACCTGCGTTCGACCAAATTATATTTTGCATTCGGTGTCACCTCAGACAGTTAAACGACTTAAAAACCTCACAAGATGACTCAGAAGATTATCTAAAAATCAAGAAAAATGCAGAATCAAGTTTCGAAGTATTTTTGCTTGTCTCAACCTAAAGAAGAAAGTAAACCCAGTTGAACATACACAAGACAACTGGATAACGCTGATAAGAAGTTATGTATACGCCCGACCGACGATTTGGTCGACGTTAATTTGAGTTTAGAAGTGAACAATCTCTTATTTTATGCACGGAGAATTTAGTCCCGTATCATTATTAGATATTATTACACTGCAGAAAAAAATTCATAAAAGAAATTCCTAAAAATGATTAATAAAATGATTGTTCCGAAACTGGCAAAACTAAAACCGTCATAAGTTGACGTGATCAAGTGAATGAACACTAAACATCGAATTATCATATTTCACAATGTCTGTCGGCACATGATGTATGTTTATTGCTTGGTTTGATTTAATCAAATTATCAACCAGAAATCTTCAGAAGGCATTCTGTGCTGTGTATGTGAAAGTGAAAGTGAAAGTTAAAGACAAAACGACAAATATAAAAAAATAACTGTTTAAATAACTGTTCATAAATAGATGTTTCTGTCTAAAATTACTGGATGAGGAGTTATAGTATTTACATTGGAAGTAATGTCATCATCTTTATTGTTTTTATCATAAATTTTCGGTTGGTCTACCTTTCAGACTAAATCAAGTGGCTGTTGATCCAGTTAACTGTTAAGCAGTTTCGAACTGAACCCTTTATTTAATCTGTCCAGTGAAATTGTTCTCGTTCTGCCCACATCTAAGGATATCTTGTCTTATACAAGATTGTCTCAGTCTAGTGGATTAAAGAGATGTTTCATAAATTTCGCAGCACAGGCAATGTGATTTGCAACACTGATTCGGATAGAGCTGACGGAGGGAAGAGAGGGTGATAGCAATAACTGAGCAGCTGTAAATAAGGACAATGCGTGATATTATCACTAGACCTGGAAACGGAACGATAACAATCAACCGCCGTTATCTGGATCAACAGTCATCTGAAGGTCGTCGGAGAGCATAATGGCCGAAGTATCGTGATAAAAGAAACAAAGATGTGAACATTGATGTAAACAACATAATTAAAAATATGTTTTGAAAACAAAAGTTACAATTTTTTAAAACTCTCTATGAAATCCACAATGAACAATTTCGTCGATTTATTTCTCTCGGTACTTAGAAAGATTACAAGATTGTTTTATCCATATTTTATTTTTTTCCAATTATTTTGTCCTCAAATACCTTGTTTCAATATAATTATATAGCCAATGATTACATATATAGCCAATGATCACATATATAGCCATATATATTGACATTGTTAGTTGCTAAATGAGAAGGTAGAATTTAATCCCATCAAGCTAATTTATGTTTGCAATTTAAGATATTTTATAAATATGCCCTATCACTTTGAAGGTAACGTATTAGTTGAACACGAGGTTACTGTTCGGTTCACTATTTTCAGTTTGTCAATCGTTGTTGTCATTAAATGCTAAATTAAAATCACGTACAATCTCTTCAAATATGTAATTTTCCGATAACGTTTAGGACACATCTAGCATTTTAGACACATTAAAAGGCATGAGATTAAATACGAGGAGCACTGGTAATAGTCAAGGGATCAACGCACAACTCTGTAATATAGCGGAACTCAAATTTCTATATATTTATGTTACATATAGGAATATTTTATATATTTATGTAACATATAGGAAGGGGGGATTATTCTTTTTTCTTTCTTTCCCGTGTGAGTTCGATATACTCGTCGCCAATTTGTTGTCGACGAGGGAGAATTGTTTTTTTTCTTCTTCCCGTGTGCGTTCGAATTCCTCGTCGCCAATTTGTTGTGGATTCCGGGATGAATCCGATATCAATGAATAACAAAGACCAGGAATGGATAAGGAAAATAAATGTATTAACGTAATAATACAAACTGGTAATATGGGTTAGTAGATCCAAGAATGCGGGTTAGTAGCAACAGCTTTCGAACAATATATAGAAAGGATCACCGGTAGCAAAGATATCCGGCGTTTACTTGGGAAAGTTATAAATATAATTAAAAATTGTGATTTGAGTTCTTTTAAATGATAATAACAATTAAATTATTTGAGCATAAAATTAGTTGTTGCTATCTTGTTTCATAGAAATTCTTCCTTATTTTGAAAAAAAAACACATTGCTGCTTTTTCCACATGCTGCGAATATGGATTGGTTCCGTGTGAAGCGAAGCCGATAGAAATCAACACGGAACCGTCCATGGGAAAAGAACTAGTTCAGGCCAGCAACATTGAGAGAATCTCCCTGAATATTGTTCTGGTTTTGTTAGCCCGTAATCTGATTTTATTGAACAAAGAATTACGGATGTTTGTTAAAATGAAATTTCATGTGGTAGTCTAATAAATTGTTAGCAATGAATTAAATTTCAACTGATTTTTAAAAAAATAAATGCAAAAGAGTTATGGAAAGATTATTTGGTGAGCGCAAGGAATTAAATTTATTAAAAATTTAATGGAATGCTGTCCGCGATGAATGTTATGTACGTTTATCTAAATAATATTAGTGTCGAGAAGAACGGAACAGAGAAGATGAGGTAATAATAACGCCTGGATGTTTAAGCCCAGAAGGAGATAGAATTTCAAAGTGGAGAAAATACTACTGTCAATAGCCACATACGCTTCGTCTGATACCAAGTAACGTTAACTGCACTCTCGTAAACTACTTTCTTTATGCTCCCCCAAATCTCTACCACATCTTTTGATAGTATTTGCCTGAACTAAAGCAATGAAGATCACCTGTAATGTGTCTATTTCTGCATAAAAACCTGTTCTGTTCTTGTATTTGGAGTTCTACCATCTGGGCAGATCAAAATAACGCCAGCGTAACACACGTTTTGATTTGGAACTGCTCGAAATCTAACATGTAATTATGTTATACATACATATTGACGCTCGTAACTACAACGAGCGTCACCAGGACTTGAAGTTATTTGAATTGAAACGTAAATCTGTCATAACTTTGCGTATTCTAAGAATTAGAATATCTTCCCATTTGCCCATGTTAATTAGTAGAGCTGTCGCGGTGGTATGTGGAAGCAGCTATTTGACACCTCAGTGAAAGACACGGCATAGATCCAGAACGTCGAGATATCGAAGAAATATTGTGTGTGTGTCCATAATTTCAGTCAAAGTATGTCGAACAGAACACCAGAAAAGTAAAGAAAGTTGTAAAACCATTTGAACAGACTTCTGCAGCTGAACGTCTCTAGGATTCTTCACTAAAACATTGAACTTTATTTTAATAAAATCCTTCTTGAGAGCAGGAACGATTTCCTCACTGAGCTAATGATAATTTATAGATTTTGTGGACAATTTTATATTTAAATCAGCTAAAGATATCAATATCCTTCTACAGAGATGATACAGTTAATTTTTAATCCATTTGAGTGTTCACATTATGTCTCTTGTTCTTACCTTTAAAGATCAAGTGTGTAAAAACTTTCCGAGATAACCTTTCTCTGCACTTTCATCAATTATAACTTTCTTTACGAAGAACTACATAGTAAAGCAAGAGAAAATGTTTGTAATAATAATAACAACAATATGTTGGAATAAAAGATAAAATCAATCCAATCTTCGGAAATTGCTTTGTTTACGTTTCGTATATGAGTCTGAGCATTTTGGGTAGAATATCTGTGTAAGTGTGCTTTAAAAGCAACATAGAACCGTTTGTCATTGTGAGTGTCTTCATAGCCAAGCAGCAAAAGCATTCGTTTCAGTTGGTGGTTCTTCCTGAAAAGAGGGGTCTAGGTGCGAATCCTCCCAGAGGTGACATTTGTTTTATTAAAAGTTTATTGAAATAAACAGAACATCTACTTAAAAACGGGTATCCACTAAAAACAATAGTTTCTTTACCTTTCAGTCACTCATGAACTTTTCAAAGAAAATCATCTCAAGCGTAATGCCTTTATTAATCATTAATCATAAACGACATCTGCTCCTTTCAGACTTAATTCAAAAGAAATTGGATAGAAAAGAGAATGAAGAATATTATATAGAGAGAGATAAGAATCTATTCACAAAGACAGGCAATCATCTAAACAGTCAAATAAGTAAAAGGAAAATTTTATAAAAGCAAAAGAATATAACAGCTTTTTTTTTCATATCCGCTCCCTTCGAATTCGTCTGTTAATCAGCAAATGAGAATATTATTGTTTTTTTAGAATAATGCAAACAAATATTCTAAGTGCATATCTGGTAAATCTTTTTCGAAAGGTCTTATTTTGACATGTTCCACTGGTCAACCAACGTTATAAAAAAATAGATTTTATTTCAATCAAAATCTAAGTTACTTATAGTATTTCTATAGTTCGATCTCTTGTCCTCATCTTTATTGACATATTCACAATGTTTCGGTCGTTGTACGGCTCGGCTTTCATTAGGAACTCTTGAACGTTTTACTGTACCGACTAAATTCCCAAATTTAACAAAACAGGAATGATTCCAGATATTTTCACCATTTATTTTCACCAAATTAAACAATTTCCTAAACGAAGACTATTTCTTTTAAACCGATTAAAACGAAATTAGGTCATTAAATATATCTTTCCTTTACCAGAACTTTATACTTGAATCTTTGAAAGCGATAAAAAGGCAGGTCTCCTAAAGAGTGGAAGAATAGGTGTTGGCTATAAAAGTCATCTTTTAAGAATATACTGAGACTGACTATTAAAGCTTGTCAGTTTTACGTTGGTAGTTTATTTATGTTTGTTTATACTTTTTTATCATTTTCACCCCACGCAAGGCAATAAAGATGCAAAGAATCACTGAGTGTTACAGAATATGACAACGAATAAAATATTAATGAGAGAAAATAACGGTATGTACAATTTTCAAGATCGTAGTTGACTAGAAAGCAAGACGCTAGAAGAGAGTTTCACAACCGAGGAGTGGGAAAGAAGAAACTGTTAACATAGAACTTACGGTTGCATTTAGCCATTTCAGTTGTAAAGTAATGAGACCTTGGCGCCAATCTAATACTACGCTTAAATTCATAAAGTGTTGGTATCAAAGCGGAATACTCATCAGAACAATTACCATGAAAATGTTTCTCAAAAAGGCACAGGGAAGAAAAATATTAATTGTTTCTGTATAAATTTTATCTTGAGTAAGTATAATATTTAAACACAAGTATTTTAGCTCAAACACGGTAACATTTTCTATCACAACTATTCTTCATTTTCTCTTGGCCTAAGACACAAAGAAACTGATAATAGTCAGTGAGGAACAATAATATATTTTGCTACAATTTGTTTGGACATTATAATTTGCCCATTCTCTGGCAATTGATTGTTTATAAACAATTATAATTACGTTCAATGCTTACTGGCGTTATCATGTGGCCGGAGAAGAAAGCGTGTCTTGAAGATTGATCATAATTAATAATGAATCAACAGAGACGCGTAGAAATCATACAAATGGAAAACCACTTTAAACTGTGAGAGAAGAGGAATCAGCGATTTTAACCAAAGGGAACTTGTCTTTCGTCCATTGCAACTCATTAAAACTGTCACAGTTGATAACATTTTGAGGAATTTTAGTTCCTGAGTGGTGACATTATATGCAATAATACAATGCACGTTCTAAAAAAAGATAAATATTGAACCTCATCGACTTTCTATTCGAAATCAACAAATGTATAAATTCTTGAAGGATTTCCTTGTTTTTAATGATTCGGCATCAACCATTAAAAGAATTTGCATAATGGGAACTGCTCCCCGTTTAAAGCCCCTAATAATTATTGATAGTAGACATTTATTTCCCACTAGAATTACCGTATATAATCGTGTATAGTGTGAGGTTTTATGATCAGCTTTTTAAGCAAAAAATAGGGTATATTGCACTATACATACGTAATTCTTTTGAAAGGGTTAAAAACGATGTGACCGGTTGACTCTAGGCAATTTCTTACCGACGTGACTTGGCTTTTTCTACGAAATATTTCTACAAATATTTTCATGGCAACTGCTCTAACGAGCTTCTTTCCCTGGTGCTCCGACTACATGAACTTAAGCACGTAACTAGATTGACACTTTGGTCCCACCTGTTTAGTGTGTAAATAAACAAATGCAACCGCAACTTCGACTCCACCAGTTTCTTTTCTTGCACTTCCTGTCCGTGGAAGTCTCTTACGCCTACTTGCTTCCCTGATGACGACAATCTTCAAATATTAAAATGAAATGTCAATCGTCATCTTCTACCTTCTTGAATGCAATTGAACGTTTTGTCCTTTGCTCAATCCTCCCTATACTCAGTCTTTTCTCTCAATTGCACTCACTGTAACCTCCTGCGTACTAGTGGCATTCCCACCTTGCTTAGGTTGACATGATTAAAAAAAAAACAGGGAAAAAATCTGTACACAGGTATTTTTTCTTGATGTGTTGAAATTCATGCAAAAAAATCATGGGCTGCACTGTACAAGAAATCGTCTTATACGTGTGCATATACGGTAAATGTTATATTTTCCTATTTCTTCTTAATTTTGTCATTACACATGGAAAATGAATCTAGCAGAATATGAAAGAATGTACCAGATGATACAAAAAGAGGAAAAACACAGTTCATTTTAGGGAACTAAACGTACTTTCATCCAATAGTTTATTTCTACTCGTTTATTTTACTGAAAAGAGTTAAATTTATCGCATATACGGAATATTACAATTTCAGTGAGACGTAGACTAGCGTATTGGCTTTGGATTTACTCGTACCCTTTGTCTATAGAATTGTAGACTCATGACACATTCGCTGTACAAATGAATTTCAAAGAAGGAGACGGACGTTCGTAAATGCCTATCTTTTTACTTTACTCACTGAAGACGACGCATACCATGACGGAACAAAGGAAGAAGGCGAACGTATTAACTTCATTATCTTTGCAATCGTATCAGTCCTCCGCAAAGGCGATGTGTTTTAACAAAGGGCAGAAAGTGCGACACTGAAAGTCTCGTTAAGATAAAGAAAAATGCCTTCCAAAAGCAAAGAAAAGTATGAAGATAACTGAAAAAATTCGTTAAGAACAAAGAAAAGACTAGTACAATGTTATGTGATATCAGTCCTACTGTATGGCTGTGAATGCTGGGAAATCTTCTTATAAGTAGATTTGAAGCACAAGAAATGTGGTTCTACGGAAGGATGCTGAGCATACCATGAACCGAACATATTAGCAAGATGAAGTTTTAAAGAAAATGGTAACAAAATTGACACTTATTCTTAATATCAGGAAGAGACAGTTGAAGTTTCTTGGGTACATAATGAGGAAAGGCGGCTTGGAAACTTTGATACGCGTAGGACGGATTAAAGTCAAGAGGGATGGGGAAAAATGCGCATAAACTAACTCGCGAGCTTGGGTAAATGGATGTCAGAAAAAGTAGGACAATTTTATTAAGTGCTATAAAGGATTGTATGTATATGTATGTTGCGGCATTCACCCTGGATCGGTTAAGCCGGCTCCTTCCAAGGAATTCACCGCGTCCGGAACGAAGGCCGACCAAGCACGGCGATCCGTCACCAATGCTGAAACGAGCGACAGCCATTCCCAATTCCAACGGCGGCGAATTCTTAAAATGGAGTAACAAGGGAGTTTGAACTTCACACGCGGTCCCCACACCTCGCGTGCTATCCCAGTGGAGGGAGAAATATGCTCTTACTTGCCGCAGAATTTCCACAGACACAGAGGCAGGAGTAATGGTTTTGAATTCAGAGTTGACCTTCTCCTAGGCCAGTTGCCATCCAAGGCTATAGAACCCAGTCTGTCCTGCTATTTACCCATAGTTGGAGGGAGAAGAAGAGGATTCACACCTTTCCCAAGTAATTCACGTAAGTGAATGTAACGGATTCGACAGGAATTCGAACTCCGCTCTACGATTCCTCAATCCGAGCCGTTATCCATTACTCCACCGTGCCTCCTCTTATAAAGAATTGGACATTGTGGAGAGCTATAAACGCCTATGTGCAGAATGCACACGACGCATAGAAGTGGGTGAGCGTTCCCCATGAATAGATTTGCATAATATACCATTTTTCCTGAACAGATTTAGATAATATACCACTTCTCTAGGAATACATATGGACTGTATACAATTTCTTTGAGAATGAATTTGGATAATATACCATTTCTCAGAAAATAGATTTGGATAATATAGTTCTTTTGTTAGAATAGATTTGGATAATAAACAATTTCTCTGTGAAGAGATTTGGATAATATACCATTTCTCCGTAAATAAATTTGGATAATATACGATTTCTCTAAAAATAGATTACTTTGATAATAGATTTGGATAATATAATTTTTTTCTGGGAATAGATTTAGATAATTAACCATTTCCCTGAGAATAGATTTTAATAATATATTATGTTCTAAAGAAAAACATATTCCATGACATAGACAAACGTTGTTTTCTTTTTTTTTTTAGCTCGTGATTTGCTATGATAATATAAAATTACATAATATATTGTGTACAAATTTTTCACTACGTAGACGGATGTTTGTCAATTTCGTTCTATTTTTCATTTATAAAATATCTTTAGAGTAATTGGGAAGCAATTATTACTTCAGAAATGTCTCATTAACATGTATAGACATTTTGGGTCTCTTGTGTATGTCCATCATCTTTTATAAATTGTGAATGATATTTTGAAATATCTTCAGGTGCATCTTGATACATTATGTAGGAACACTATCAAATTCAGCGTAGATATAAGTTCTTGACTTCCATTAATGTTTTTACTCGTTCCTTCGCAGTTTATTGTCCCTTTAGACTTCCAATGAAGTAGAAGACCGCACCATCATCGCACTGCGTGTTTCTACAATGAAATCCAAAGAACGCCCAATCGGTTTGGTAGCCAAAGTTATATTTCTTGTCGACAGGTTACCACCCAGTACTAGAGAACCTAGCTATTAACCCCCGGCTGTGGGATTGATGAGATGTACTTTCTCTTTGTCTTCAGCTGGAATTTGTACTCTACAAGCCAATCAGACTTTATCCACCTGTAACATTTTCGCCATATCACTTTAAAGAGGCATGAAACACTTTACAAAGCGAGTCTATTCCAATGAAACTTTCTCTTTAATGACTCCATCACTTTGATCGCGCTGTTATTTCTCTCTATATATGTGTTATGCGTCATTACCTATAATTACAGAATGAACTCTTCCTAACACTATGTATACTACGCCTCGCAAGAGAGAGAGACAGAGAGAGACGAATCGAGTCGTGCCGATAGTTGTTCACTCCAAATCAAACTGACAGTCATACTAACACCTGCCACATCTTGTATTATTTTTATTCTGTGTAATATATCTTTGTTATTTCTACTCCTGTGTTCGTGTTGTTCTTCCTTGGTTCTAATCTGGACCATAACAATATGGAAATTAATAAGACATTATATACGGAAAGAGTCACTTCCAGCAAAATAGGAAAATGTACATGATTTATTTTTATTTTTACTTGTATAACATTAATTACAGGTAGATTGGTTTGGTTTGGTTCCTGCCTAACCACCCGTCAACCACTATAATGTTATTTAAGACCGGATAAAGGTTTTCATATTTGGTATATAGCTTGAGGTTATATGAATTTCAGTTACAGCTTTGCGTACAGGTTAGCTATAGAATTTTTTTCTTTTTAATCAATTAATAGCGATCCTGGTTTCTAATACAGGTTATTTTGTATTCAGTTTCTGATACAATTTTGCATTCTTAATTTTAATAGAGATATTTATGGAATCTCAAGCATTCTTTTTCCTTTCTTTTCAGTTTGAAAAATACAGAGGTTGGACAAAATAATTGAAACACTTGTTAAATTCAAAGAAAAATTATTTAATATGGAGTTGGTCCTCCTTTAGCCTCACATACAGCTTTAATACGTCTAGGAATGGAATCATGCAGCTTCCTGTCTTCATCCAGAGGAATTTTCAGGCATTTTTCCATTAACACCTGCTCCAGCTTTTTAAGACACGACGGTGGAGGATAGCGGCTCTTAATTTGTTGCTCCAAAATGCACCACAAATGTTCAATAATATTGATATCTTGATATTGCGGAAAAACTCCATGTGTTCTAGCTCACTTTCATGCTCTTCATACCAATTCTTAACCACTTGAGCGGTATGTATTGCGAGCTCTAACAATTTGCCCTTTTTCGAACTCGGAGAGGTCACGCATCTTGCTTACATTTTACTAAATTCTAAAAATAAATAAGACAGTACATTAGACAAATAAACGTATTTGCAATAGATATAACCTGAAATTATGAAGTTTTAGTTAAATTACTTAATATAATAGGTCTTTGAAATATAGGAGTGGAATTTGCACCTGGAGCAATTATTTTGTCCAAACCCTGTATATTTTAGTTTTTTATGATGTTTTATTGGGAGTTTATTTGTAAAGAGATTACGTCAAATCACGTTAAAATCCCCGGTTAGCATTTGACCAGCGAAGTTAATCAGTGTCAAGTTCAGTCAGTAATTTGATGGAGTACAACTTTGGCACGCCAGATACTTTAAGCAACCTTCTACAATATGAAATCTGTTTAAGCTTTAAATACTTGATAATGGGTTGATAAGTCGTAAAAGAAACGAAATCAATCAATTATTTATAAAGAATATATTACTTACGGAGCCAGAAAAAATCGATAAATTGGACGGCGATCATTGTCCTCGTTATGCACAATTTTACAGAAAGGTTGGAGATGCATGTCATGAAGGATTCATTGTCAACATCCTAGACGAACATAATTAAAATATGTCTATTTTTTTAATTTAATTTAATTTTATTTTCATCTGTGTGACTTTTTGAAGATTTTTACAATATCACACCATTTATCGTAATAAGAAAACAAACATTAAGCAGGCGACGAGTCATATTTTTCCGAAGTTATTTATTTCATATTTAGCACGTACCATTTGTTTCTGCATATAGACGAGATGCATAGCATTTAAAGAAGAGAAAAGACAATAACTATGAAAAGAAGTTCTGAACAGTTTTTATAAATTTTGAACTGATACAACTTTTCTTATCAAATCGCCAAATGAAAGTTATCTTTAATGGCCACTCCTCTAGATCTGTTTGCATTAATGCAGGCATTCTTTAATGTTCTGCCTTTGGACTTACTTTTTTCATACTTTTCATCGATGAGCTTTCTGATGTCATCAGTTCTCAGCTTGGTATCTATGCTGATGACACAAATATTTACTCTTGAAAAAAACAAATACTAGAAAACACAATTTTGCTTTGAATCTGTGTTTAAAAATAAAATAAAAAACTTTAACCTCTTGAATTGATTTCAGTTGTTTGTTTCGAGTTGATGTTTTATCGATCGGCTGGATTTTCATGGCTGATTAATAAAGAGGTTGTCGTGGTTTTCGTCGGTAGATCAAAGAAAATTACCTGAAGTAAAAAAAATAGTTATAACATCAGTCGTTCTTCGAAACTCATATTCGTAATTAGTGGAGAAGCTTAATTAAAATCTGTTCAATTCTCTGGGACACGAAAGACGACTGTTTGCAAATAAAGGTATGTATAAATATAAAATTACAAACAGCGACCAAAACACATTTCCAGCGTTTTTTTAATTTCCGCTTCACACAATTTGTCATTGCCAGAGTTTATAAATACTTTAGTAATTAAACGTGAATTCGCTATACGCTGTAGAAATCGCTTCAAACTGATGTTGTTATAGTATCTATTAATATTTACTAAATTTTATATTAAGACTTGTTTTTTATATGAAAAAATAATTTTAAATTTCTCCTATTTACTTCAAACATAAATAAAAAATACTTCATGCGTAATAAATATTTATTTCATACATTAATCTTTATTTGTACAGATTTCAGACAAAGACAACTTTGCAATGAAAAATAATCAAATGTATTTTGGATAAAATGCATAAATAGTAATTAAATTGTAGTTCTTTTTTATATGAAATTTTTAATTAGAAAGTTCGAAAATTCATTCCCAATGAGGTATCCTGTCGTGAGTGTATAGTTTATGTGCAATTTCCAATTTCTCTTTTGTGTGCCTCTTCAAAAATGTGATAGCAATAAATGATAGACTGCTTCGATGTATTTGTAAAAGCCAAATGTTTACTGGCATGTCTAAAAAGAAATGGATTGATAGCAGATGAATCTAAAAGATACGAAAAGTTGAGTAAATTTGAATTAACAGAAATTCATGGTGCGCTACTTAGAAAGAAAACCAATTGATTCATTGTTTTTTAGTTCGGTTATTTATAAGAATTTCATTGCCAAAACAAAATGTGAATTTCATTAAGAAATCTTTGCTAATTAGAAATATGTTTGGATAAAAAATCTTAATGCAATCTTTAATAAGATATCGACGATAGAAATCCGAGTCTGAAGAATGATTTCAGTTACTTCTACATTAAAATTCAGTAAATTTTATGATCGTATGGTAACTTTTAATGAAAAGTGTTTCAGTGAAGATTCAATGTTTCGTGGTCTCCAGCTCCATGCTTTCAAATCAACTTTAATCTTCTAAAATTTAAAAGCAGTATCAATCGCCATCTGCTGTCCTCCTGATTACTCTTCCTTTCTCCGCGCCCAGTAACTCCTTGTCACTTAATAGTAAGGCTTAGTAGAGCTTACTTCTCACGCTATGGTATGTAACCAATGCACTAACGTAACATAGTAAATATGTAATTCAAACGGTTTCCATTTGATCAACCCTCTTTGTTGAGTGAAACTATGTTGAATCCGTTTAAGAAGACGCTTATTCCGTCTCTGTTCAAACAGACCCTTTGTTACTATCTTGTCTACAGTTGCTCCTTCCTTAGAAGATTGAATTCCATTCAGAAGTAACTGATAGAAGCTTTTCCTAAAATTGGCTCGCCTTTCGCTGGCGTATTCCTTAGGAATGGAAAAAAAACTTTTCTTTTATGTTTGACCAATTTGTAAATAACGTAAATAATGGCAACTCTACTCACCCAGAAATGCAGTCAGGAATTTGTAGAAATCGAGGAAAAACAGATCCGATTGAAGAAACCATTTTTCAGTGATTCTTATTTAGATTATTTTATAGAAATAATCGTCACTTTCATAAGGAACGATTTTTCAAAACAGAACCAATTAAAGACGATAAACGATGCAAAGAAAAGAAAGAATTTCGGGAATTTCATCGTAATTAAGGCCCATAAACATTTTTAAATAAAGTATATAACTTATTAAGGCATTGTTTTATTACGAATATATCACTATAATCCTCATATATAATTCATGGAAGCTAAACCATTTTTAGTGATTTTTAAGAATCATTGAATTGTTTTGATAAGCCTTCCTAGTGCTAGAATTTCGTAGTTATTAATTTCAAATGAATGGCTCCCAGAAAATTCACAGCTCATCTGAGAGAACATAATATCCACTATCAAAAACTTCTCTCAATTCGATCGCCAAACAGTTATATAATTATCGCGCTACGTTAAAGTAAGAAGAAATGTTAAAATATCTCTTTCCTTCGGCGAGAATAGATAATTTAATATTTATATACTGTTTCTCTAAAATTTATATTGATATTATGATTGTAACCAGCCCAATTTCTATATGTTATTATTCGAGTGACATCAAATTTCTAGCTCCCGCCTCAATACTTTCACAGAAGGCGGATTGTGTTTTTTAAACTATAGCAGCGTTACAACGTTTCGCCAGACACGATTGTGCAGAAAACGCTAACAGCAGAAGCAATCTTTTTTCTCTTTTGGATATGCGTAGTACTTTTTCCCACCGTGTTGAAGCACGACGGGAATCTTAGGCGCACATGGCTTAGGCAAGACACATCATTCGCTCCTTAAGAACAAAGTTCAACTACTTCTTTATATATATATATATATATATATATATATATATATATATATATATATATATATGAGAACATTCCATGAATTTACAGTTTCTTTCAGAAAAGATCCTTAAACACTTTCTACGCAAAAAGGTTCTCGATAGAATAATAATGTTTCTCTTATTTTAATCCACTCTCTTGTTTGTTTGTTTTCTCAACCAATTCAACACATATTTTTTTCGTCAACACGGGACACCTTCCCAACTTCAGCTGATGACCCCAAACCTAACGCAACAAATTAGTCCAAACAACTAGAAATGACAAGCAGCTTCGATAATAACAAACAATTTCACATTTCATAAGGGGTATTTTTACGTTTAATCGGATCACAAACCTTATATAGGTGATGCAGTTAATTTATAAGAATAATTGCAATAGAAATGCAGTTTTATTCCTTTTTAAACAGATGCGTTGCACTGACACATCGCATTCTGATAAGGAATAAGCATATGTAATTATGGCTGCGTTTGTAAATGTGGTCTCTTACTTCAGACTTCATCATTGGTTTGAGTCAACATTAATACAGATTTGAATTTGAATTAAAATGTCTACATCTCTCTTTTATTTATCGATTCGTAGCTTCAAACGTTACGGGTTTTTTCAACAATTACTGCGGAAAATCTCCAATGCAACGTGCTTGAATACTTCATTGATAATTCGGTATAATACATAGTAAATATTGACTGTAATAAAGTTTAACATTCATACTGATGCATCAAAAATTAATTTTTAGTAATGATTTTAAATGTACGCTGAAAAGCGAGGATGACATTCTTCATCTTCTTCTATGTTCCGTGTCCTTTTCAGACGTTAGCAATCATAGCTCTCCCCAATGTCCTCTTCTTAGTAGATCCTAGTAAATTTTGACATTTTGTTGTGTCTCCTAAATCGTTTATGCCAATCCATTTGTACAAACACTTTAAGTAGGTTATGCAATCTTTATAGCATAAATATAAATATACATGTGTGTGTATGTGCGTGTATGCTTTTCATTGTGTATCTGGATACATACTGCGTTTATGTGTGCTTATTCCTACGAAAGAGGGCGACAATAAGGAAATGAAAAGAAGCAGTTGTTTAAAAATTAGAGGCTACATGAAATAAACATTTTCAAAGAGAGAAAGACAGCCAGCCAGCTACGAGAAAAACAGCCAAAAAGAAAGACAAGCAGGAAGATAAATTTGAAAGTGAGATGAAGGAAGAAGTTGGAAAAATGTTCTGAGGTTATATAAATTATATAAAAAAAAGTTATATAAAAGTTAGGAGAAATGAAAACGAGAAGCAAGATTTTTGGAGTGTAAAAATGATCCAGAAATCCTAAGAAGAAAATTAAGTTTGCCTAAAAAGAACGTTTCAAGGATATCCGATTTAGTTCTTTAAATATTTCCGTTTTCAAAATTATTATTAAACAAAAGTCTATTCAGTATCTGTCTATATTTCTGAGATGAGGTATTATGCACACTATTTACAATGTTCGGATTATCATCCTCATCTTTCTTGCCATATTTATCACAACGTTTCGGCCGTTGTAAGCTGTGGCCTTCTTAAGGAGGTTGGAATGTCGAACTGAAACCTTTATTTCGCTCTATGAGGTAGACTCTTCTAGTTCCATGTGCTATGTCTAATGGATGTCAGTTATCAGTAATCTCCTGTTAATTCCCCTCTCCAAGTTCTCCACCACCATAACCAAATATTGAACTTACACTCATTGAATCCTGTCACTGGATCTAACAAGCCCTTTATCCACTGTGCCATGTGTCCTTGAGGTAGACTATTCAGAATATATATATGGAATATATTTATAAGCGTATACTAAACGTGTTTTAATATATATATATATATATATATATATATATATATATATATATATATATATATATATATATATATATACATATTAAATAAAAACAGATTACTTTAAGGTTCCATATAATAAATTATTTCACCACAGCCCTTTTAAAGGACAGTGGATCATCAGATTTATTTCCAAATGTTGAAATGAAAAAATGGAAATATATTTACGCATTTATGACGAGCAATAATAAGGAAACTCACGAAGTGGGGGCAGTGTAGGGAGGTAGAGAGATAGCGTTGAGTTAGAAATGTTACATCTAACTCAACGCCATCTCTCTACCTCCCTACACTGCCCCCACTTCGTGAGTTTCCTTATTATTGCTCGTCATAAATGTGTAAATATATTTTCATTTTTTCATTTCAACATTTGGAAATAAATCTGATGATCCACTGTCCTTTAAAAGGGCTGTGGTGAAATAATTTATTATATGGAACCTTAAAGTGGTCTGTTTTTATTTAAATTATTAGCTCTGATTTACATTGAGCTCTCTGGATTCTATCCTCATTGGGTCTTCCCATACAGATTACCTAGTTTTTCCTAAACTATATATATATATATATATATATATATATATATATATATATATATATATATATATATATATATATATATATATATATATATATATATATATATATATATCTGTGGATGACTATAT
>OZ038489.1:120252138-120317138 GCA_964036315.1 Acanthosepion esculentum | reverse complement strand
GGGCGAGGCTTTCCTGCAGCTGCAACAGTCAAAATAGTAGTCATTCAAGCCACAATGGACTCAATATTTGAACAAAAGGGTCTTGTACTCAGTACAAAAGTTGGATTTAGTTCGGCGCTGGAACTTCCAGCAAGATAATGATCTGAAGCCTCAAAGAAAATCCACAAAAGAATGGGTTCGTAAAAAGGATTTCCTTGTCTTGAAACGGCTTAATCAAATTCCTGATCTAAACCCAATGGAAAATCTGTGATCCACGTGAAAGAAGACAGTGCATGCAAGAAATCCAGGTAATATTGAGCAATTGTCGAAAATTTGTCAAGAAAAATGGTAAACAATCGGCACTCACTGCAACCAGAAACTACTTTAAAATTATAGGAAAGAATAGTTGATACTGTAAACTCAAAAAGTGGAGTCACCAAATATTAAATGTGTACATCTTAATTCTTAAGTTGTAATATTTTTTCAAAGCTTTATGTATATATATATATATATATATATATATATATATATATATATATGAAGAAATATAGTCTTAAGATATGCTATACATATGGGATAAAGTGCTCAATATCAGAGAGAAGAGCGTGTGTAAATATAAAAGTGAACATAGAAGTCACCACTTAGAGGCCACAGTCTGTTTCATGTTAGATGCAATCATCAGGCCACCTTTATTTCTGTGTCGTTAAAACTCAGTAAATTTAAGAAATAAGTTACTCCAAAATTGGCTTGAGGATAAAATGGAACTAATGTTTTCAATTTAATTACAAACTTAAATTTGAAGTTTTTAGCTTCCATTTTTTAAACATGGTTATTACTGTGTAGCGAAAAAACATATTTTAAATCAGTTAATTTTTAATATATATATATATATATATATATATATATATATATATATATATATATATATATGTCATAGGTCTGGGTTGAATTTGTAGAATTAAAATGTACTCAATATATATATTAATAAAAAAAAATAAAAATAAATTTAACATGCAGAGCTATCAAATTTTTAAAAATAGAGGTTTAGCTGATTACGCTATCTTGGTTTCAACATTTCGGTGTCGAAACGTTGAAACCATGGTTGCATGATCGGCAAATCTTAAAATTATATATATATATATACATACATATATATATATATATATATATATATATATATATATATATATATATATATATGAAAACATTATAATTTTAAAGTATTCGTTATTGATGTGTAAAAGTGCGCAATATCAGATAGAACATATATTGATATAACAATATAAAAGTGTATACCGAGGTCAACATCTATCTATCTATCTATCTATCTATCTATCTATCTATCTATCTATCTCAGTCTGTTCCTATCTATCTATCTATCTATCTATCTATCTATCTATCTATCTATCTATCTATCTATCTCAGTCTGTTCAGATCTATCTATCTATCTATCTATCTATCTATGTATCTATCTAATGCTTCCACAGCTTTTCTTTTGGCTAAGAGAGTTTAGAATATGTCCCTAGTTAATAAAACCCTTATCTGTTACTATTAATGAAACCTGTATAAAAGCAAGATTGATGCTCAGATATTTAACATATATGTGTACATGTGTGTGTGTATTTGTGTAGGTGTGTTTGTGTTGGTGTATATATATATATATATATATATATATATATATATATATATATATATATATATATATATATATATTTATGTGTCTGTGTGTGTATGTATGTATTAAATATGTAGTACGTACGGCCAATGCACGGTTCGGAATGGAACGTGTCGAGCAAGGTAATACCTCAAAAAGATTAAAATGTTTACCTTATTAAACTACCCGAGTTTCAACCTCAAGTTATCATCAGGTGGCGAGGCAAATTACATTATCCAACGCCTAGCAATTTATATTTAACTAGACATTGTCACCGGAAATTCATTCTAAGGTGTGGTGTTATGGCCAAAAAAAAATGCCAAAGCCTTTCTCTCTTACCTTCTTCTCTTTTTCTCTTACACATTTCTTCCTTCCAGTCTCCATTGTTAACCTTCATCCGGGTGCCTGACGATTGCATCTAGCATGAAACAGACTGTCGCCTCTAAGTGTTGACTTCAATGTTCACTTTTATATTTACACACGCTCTATCTCTGATATTGAGCACTTTATCTCATAAATATTGCACACTTTAAGACTATATTTCTTTATATATATATATATATATATATATATATATATATATATATATATATATATATATATATACAGTTACATTTATAATTTTTCTCGCAAAAATGAGCCTACGCATTCTGCCGAGAGGCATACGACATCTAGGCTCCTCATTTCGTCCAAATTCATCTGATTATTCTCGACATTATTGGCAGTAGTTTTTTTTTCATTTATAAAAATCAATATAATTTCCTTTTAGTTACGCCATTATCTGTAGAAGCGATTCGGATTTGTGTGTAATTTGGTTTTTCCAAAATGAGTTTGGCATTATTCAGGTTTCCTTGGGCTTCTTCATGCACCTCTGTCTACCGCTGATGATAATGAGTTATCAGGATTTATTATCGGTGTGCACAATCTTAATAATATAAAGTATGCAGCTGATGCAGTATTGATGGAAAACACAGAAAGAAAGCTGCAGGAATTATTAGTAAATCTAACAATGGAAAGCAGGAAGAAAGGACTAATCATAATTTGTAAAAAGACAGAATATATGACTGACAGCATGAGGAAAATCCCAAGCTACAAAATTGAGACGTAGGAATCGAACAAGTACATTAGTTTAAATATATGGGAACGTTTTAGTAGATGAGGGAATGTGACGCCAAAATGAAAGTTTCGATAAACGATATCACCCACGTCTTGAAGGCAAAGGTCAAAGATTCCTTAGTTCTTTCTTTATCTCCTCAATATTAATTATCATCTACTCGTTGTTTCAGAACCGTAAGATCTGGCGAGTTTCTCTGAAGATCAAGTAATAGAGATAGCATAGTTCTCTTTTCAGTATTTTAGCTGTCTTTAATGCCTCTGACATAGTAGTTCTATCTCTCGATCTTAATTTAAAATACTTACATTTTTTCCTACGCATACCAACTGCCGATTCTTCATTTTCTATTCTACATCTTGTTCGCTTCTCTGCCAAAGAACGAAAAATATTATTATCATTATTATTTTTATTTTCTTTGATATCTGGCGTTTACACATTTCTTTCCGGGTCCAGCCCAGGGACCTAAGGTTAGAAATGGCATCATGACACTTTCCACTGCAAAGAAAAAAAATAATAATTACAAAGATAAAGCCCTTCGTAATGTGTCGACTGTACTTGTCAGAACAATTTTTTGTATCTCTTTCAGGCATGGACTTCCCGGGATCCCTTCAATCAAACTACTGGAATCTTTTCCAACCAGTCCAAGAGCTCCAACTACAATAGGGATTGTTGATGTTCCCATGTACCACATTTTTGAGATTTCTCTTTCAGTTTTTCGAATATCTTCAAATATACATTGCAGTCTACAGGGACTGCCATATCAATAAGGAGGCATTTATTATTATTATTATTATTATTATTATTATTATTATTATTATTATTATTATTATTATTACAATGTAACATCGGTTAACGAGAACTTCCGTTATCGTATCATTCAGGAATTGTCCACGTTTTTCCGCGAAAATATGCCTCGGACATTTGTATATCTCCTCGGTTATCGAACAAGGAAATAAGTCCGTTGCGAAACTGTACCTTCCTGTTCGCTTACTGCCGCGAGATTTCCACAATCCAAGCACTCACTCAAAGCATCACGTGTGTTCGTAACTCAGTCTACCTTTGTTGCTTGCTTAGTAAACATCTCCCCTATCGTTAGTCCAAAAATTTTCTATTCAATAATGTTTTTGTGTTATTTTTAAAAATTTAGTTTTAATGTTAAATAAGCCACCATGGGTTCAAAGAAAGTTACGAGTGAGTCTTTGGAGAAGTCACTGCGATTGGATGTGAGCGGACAGGATGTTGAGAAGTTGATGGATCACCACGGGAAGAACTGACGACTGAAGAACTCCAAGGCATTCAGCTAGAACGGAAACAAACGGCAGCTGACGTAAGAGCTTCAGAAGATGGGTAGAAGGGAAGGAAGAAAGGAGGGGAGAAGGGAGGGGAGAAGGGAGGGGAGAAGGGAGGGGGAGAAGGTGCCTTTTTCAGTGATTAAAAGAGTATTTAACAATGGAGTGTGGCGTAATGTTATTTTTGAAAAAATAATGACCCTTCAAAAGCTGCTGCAAGTCACGTCGTAAATATGTTTAATAACAATGCCTTTGTCACATTTCAGGCAAAGTTTAAAGCAGAGTAAGAAACAAAGTTCTTTGAACAGGTTTTTAGTGTGAGTGACATCCAGTCAGTCTCAAGTGGGTTTTAGTGGCACAAAAAGACCCAAGAAAAAGACTCACCCGAAGTCGTTATGTAGGTGAGGGGTATTTCCCTTCTAAACGATAACAACTCTCATCCAGCCATCTCCTCACCGTCTTCCATGAGACAACAAAAAGTCTTCAATAAAAGGTAAGTCAATCAGTTATGTGCCATGCATGATACACGCTTAGGCGATCATGTATCTTTCAATACATGATTGACCAGGCAGATTTTTTCACGCAGTAGGTTGCCATATCTTTCTGCGGTAATTAGTGGCCAAGGCTGGAAAACCCAGTGGGGGGATGCAGAAGATTCATACCTTTCCCAAGGATATTAGCACATAAGCAAATGTAATGGCTTCGACTGAAATTCGAACTCGGCTATCCATTACTCCACCGTGTGAAGTGAATTTGAATATCCATTTATTCAATTTGGCGTTTATATTTCTTTCTTATTGTTTTCTGTATATAAAACTATAATTATTCTGAATAAAATTGATTATTCATAATATTTTTGGGTATTTGGAACGGATTAATTGGATTTACATTTTTTCATAGAGGAATATTACCTCAGTTTTCGTGCATTTCGCCCGACTTTCTAGAACGGATTATGGTTGATAACCGAGGTTCTATTGTCTTAATAAATGGAAGAACGACATACCAATTAACTTATCGTACATTACAAACATACATAGTTCAAAATTCCCACCATGACATCCAGTCTGATCGTGGTATACGAAACACATGCATAATAACCAAATACGCGCGATATGGTGGAAGGTTTTGAAAAATATAAGTGGGGTCCAGTTAAAAGTAACATCGAGTCGGACAACCAAGTCCGATTAGGATCTTTCCGATTGAAGATGTTCCCAAGCATCGAGATGTGAATATCAAATCACACTGGAAGTCGCATCCTTCAGAATTAAAATAACTCTCGAAACCTGGCTATAATTCTCGTTGATAAACAGCGTCATATTTCTCAAAACATTTCAAGTCGTTTGCACAGTTTACGTTTCCACCCAATCATATTGGCTTTTGTAGTCTCCAAGAAATAGCTGTATTTATTAATAATTCGTGTCTTCCCTTCAAAGTAGGAGGTATTACCGTAGTTCCCCATGTATAATGCGGCTTTAACTATAATACGCATCCGTAAAATTATGCTGACAATGTAGAAAAATGCTTCTACACACGCATAATACGCACCCCTTGTTTCGTAATCAAACCCTATAACTTGTACCTCTCCAATTTCATTATTCCAAGCGTTTCTTAATCTTATTTAAATTTGATTTTAAACAAACAATACTATTCTAATTTAGTTTTATGATAATTCTTATTTTATTTTAGAAGTATTGTAAAGTACATATGATTGTATTTGGCATCTTTATGGGTCGCAATCGCGGAATGTTTATGCCAAATTGTCGTATGTTTTTGGTTGTCATTTCGCAACTGAAATCGACCCATGACACGGCAATTTTAAAATACTTTTTGTAGTTGTGCATAATACGCCGAACACCTAATTTTGCTTATTAGTTTATTAAGAATTCGTATTATATATGGGGAATTACGGAAACTATTTTCTTATATCCTATCTTTCATTTCCTATTGTAATAGATTGATATTCTAAAGTTGGAAAGCTAGTGATGTCGTTCTTATTATTTCAATTAGTATATTTTATCTTTTATGCGTTTTCATGTTCCCACCAGCTTCCTCGTGGTTAGCATTGCGGCTAGTGTTACAGAAACTCCAATCAAATTTTCCAGCACGTTCCTCGGTATTCTCTACGACCACGTGCAATGCTACCTTTTCCAGTCATCCAATGTAGATTTCCGTGTTTTTAGCTTTGTTCTTAATGAATAGAGGGCATGATACTAGCGTTCATATTTTATATCTTTCTCGTCTTTCGCGCAAGGCTCTGCTATTTCTTCAATTTAACACTTTACTTCACGTAGTAAAGCCTCGACATGATCTGAGATATATTTTCATTAGTCCTCGTTGTCAGATCTGCTTTCCACTTTGTCATAATTCTTGTTATCTACGACTGCCTCTGGTTTCTGCTGATACCATTGATCCCAGTGGTCGAACGGACGTCATTTTCATTATGCCGTGAATTACTGTTGCTACCCCCTCTCCTGCCTTTCTTGTGTTGTTTTGGAGTCAGGTTTTATGTCCATTTATTATGTATTTATTGTAATATTGTTATTAATCTTCCCAAAGTAGGGGCTTCTGGTTGTCATAACTCGAGCTCAATGGAAGATAATACCATTCAACAATATTACTGCTCTATTTATTGACGCTTGCGTTTTGAAACGCTCCAGTTGTTTGTTTGAAATATTATTGCAAAAATATAATTGCAAGATTATTTAGGGCTGTTCTTAGTACACACGATCGTGTTTTTCGAAGAGTTTATACTTGGCAATATTGTTGGAATTCATTCAGCTGCATATGAGCGCACAATTCCAGTAATCATGCTCTGTGAGTTTCAATGCATTTTTCAAAAAATGTCACCTGTGCGCCATTGCTACTAGCAGTAGTAGAAACAGTAGCAACTGCAGTATTAGTAGTAGTAATTATTTTCGAAGCATTTTCAAGTTCTCGAGATATTCAGTGCTTGTAAATGTTGCGGTGATAATAATTAATAATAATATCTTATTTTCTGTCCTTTTATTTTTCTGTCTCCTTAATAATAGTTTAACTTTTCGCATGTTCTTTCACACACATTACCCATTGGCGTCTTAGTGACTTTATTGCCTTGCTTGGAATTAAATGCTGAATTTTTAACAAAATCCTTATCTCAATAATCTTTTTCGTCAGACTCTGTAAAATTTTTGTTAATCATTTCAGCCCAAGAAAAGGCCTAGTTGGCTTATCTAGTAGTACTTCATTGGGCAAAAAGAAAACTAATTTAAAGATGGAACAAATATTTTGGAGGACCCTTCCCCGAAATCTGCAGTAGTCAAAAATAGTACCAAAGCAAGGATTATATTTTTATGTTAACCTTAGACGTCCTCTGCATTTATAGTACTCTTTCTGATCATAAATATTGCAATATCTTTTACGAAACTACAGTTCTAATCTTATTTCCTGCCTAATTCTGCTACGTTTTGTATTCATCAGAATTCGGATGATAAGCTTAGTTATGTGGCTTATTAAGCTGATTGTCCAATGGAGGTCACATTTATTCTAACTTCTTAGGCAGAAAATGGATTTATTTCGTTCCTCTGGTATGTCACCACTACCATATATTTATCATTTTCAAAGCTGAAACCGTCTAAGATTCATATCACTTCTATTAAAATCCCATATGAGCCTGCTGCTTTGTTCCTATTCCTGTTGTTCAAACTTAAATATTTCAGGCCCTTCCATATTTTTGTGGACTGCTGGTGTCGTGGAAGCATCCTCCAACATCTTTGTCCCATCTTTGAGATAGTTTTCTTTTTCTCCGATGAGGGTTCCCTCTTGAATTTGTGCATTTTGTTGATGAGCTCATCTGCTATGTTATATGTTTATTCATATCTACTTTCTCTATGGTGTGCATTCTTCTATCTCTGCAAACTCTTCGATGAGTCGTTCCTCTTTCACCTCTCTGTGATTGTTTATAGTCCATCTAGAGTGACTAACATCACTGAACAGCCACTCTGTTTCCAGTCTCATTTGACACTCTCAGCAGATATCTCTTTGTAATTGGGGGTCAGTCAGGAGTACGTCGGCTGTTGTTTCGCTGATGTTTTGGCTTTTACTTTAATTTACTATTTACATATTTTATGAATTCATGAATTCGATGATTTTGGACAACAGATACTTCCAAACATTAGCAAAAATGGATTTTAAAACATAACTCCTTAATCTGATCTTCCATTAAGGTTTGAATCTGCTTTAAACTAAGCACCCAATTTATTAATAATTTCAACAAATATTATTTCAAATAAACAAACAAAACCTTTATATAATATTTCACCAAATTTTAGGTTTGTTTTTAAAGGTGCCTTGCCGTTCTAGGTATGAAAATGAACAACATCCGTATCCTGGGTAAGACGATAAACTACATCCGACAGCAAGGCCTTTGTTCAGGAGGTTTTGAGGAGCATGGAACCACCTCTAACCCTAACCCAGGGTGGTAGCACCTGTCAGGTTACCAGCTATAGTCAAATAGTCCTCCCCAACAAAAAAAGAGGTCAAAACACTATGAAAGTATAAAGATATGTTTTAATTCCAGTAATAATTTTTGGAAATATTATTACCAGCAGTACATTTTTGAAAAAGAAAAATATTACCAGCAATATTTTATTGGAAAAAAATTACCAGCAATACATTTTGAAAAAGAAATATTACCAGCAATACATTTTTGAAAAAAAAATTTAAAAGCAATACATTAAAATTATTACCAGCAACACATTTTTGGAATTAAAATATTACCAGGAATAAAAATCTTGTCGGCATTAAATAACCCATTGAGATTGATATGACGTAAAACAAACCAAAGATGTCCTATGGGACTGAGATATGGTGACACTGGAGTCCGTTTTAATAAAAGAAAAACTCATTGCTATGTTTGGTAAGTGTGTAACTATTTGTTTTATTTGTAATACGATGCGTTGTCCTGCTGGGGGTAGCCACCAGAAGATGGGTGCACTGTAATCACAAACTGAGGCACGTGTTCAGCCACCACAATTAGGTAGGCTGCAGCATATAAACAATTCATTATCGATGAATGTCAAAATAATATTAAACATAGCATTACATATTACCAGCAACTGGAACCTTTGACGCAAGACAGGGTAGATCTATACTTTATGTTTTAGATAAAATTCTAGACGCAATATTTTCCAATCGTCTATTTTCCAATTTTTGTGATCCATATATGTAGCCTCCGTTTCTGGGTTTTTATCTGACGTGAGTTGAAACCGGAGTGGTTTTCTGCTGTACTAATCGATCTACTTCAACGTTCGACATTTTGTGCTTTTAGAACAGGCGCTGTTTTAATGAGTGTTTCTATTAATTACTGTAGCAATTATATTTTCTATCAACTTCTAACATTCTCCTCCTTGCCCTTTTAAGAGAAAAGAAATAATCAGTCCTGCTCGTTTGGTATTAACGACAAAGCAACGTTTAAATCACTAAACATCACCTTTCTTCCATGAAATGAAATTCAGCAAATCGACATGTCCGTGTTTAAATGCATATATATGTTAAAATGTGGCCAATTTATCGACGGATTATAAAATCGCATTAGAGAGCATACAAGAGGATTTATTCATAGGTACTTAATTAAATGGCCAGTGCGTGTATACACACACACTCACACACACACACACACACACACACATATATATATATATATATATATATATATATATATATATATATATATATATATATATATATGGAGAGAGAGAGAGAGCGAAAGAGCGAGAGAGCGAGAGATAGGGGGAGAATGAGATTTCTTTGAGATTTAGATAGAGCATTTGTGACACACATCTGCACACACACACATGCAGAAGCGAGATAGAGAGAAAGTAAAGTAGAAAAGAGTTATAACGTTCACACACAAACTAAGATCATTACAGTTTATCGATTTATAATTAAATTTGTTTGATAAAAAGGCATAAATGTGCCCATTGTCTACAAACAATGATCGACTGACAAGAACTTTAGTGGCTGTTGCCACTAAACAGTATAACGAAGATCATGTAAATATCAGTAGAATGTCATCATCAGAGAATGCATAAAAGCCTGCTCTTGATAAAAACAAGCGACGGCTTTTGATTATGTCTGAATCAAATACCAAGAGACATGGCCTCAAATACAATAAAACTTATTCGATAAAAATGTGTCTATTATGTATTTTATAGCGGCACAAAATTGGGCAATATCTGAAAATGGTCTTATCGCGCTACATCTCCTCTCCTTTCACCCTTAATACACACACACACACACACACACACACACACACACACATATATATATATATATATATATATATATATATATATCAGAAATAGAAACCATTTATTTGGCCTCAGAAATTGATATTGCGCTTGTTGGCATATGATATACATATCCCATACACTCATGTGAACAATAAATATTTTTCGTGTGAGTGTATTTGTGCAAAGAAATACGAAGATCTATATGCTTCCATATATACATATGTGTTATGGGTCCTTACCTATAATTACAGAATGATCTTTTCCTAACACTATGTATACCAAGCCTCTCAAGAAAGAGAGACGAATCGAGTCGAGCCGATAGTAGTTCACTCCAAACCAGACTGACAGTCATACTAACACCTTCCACATCTTGTATTATTATTCCGTGTAATATATCTTCGTTATTTTTACTCTTGTGTTCGTGTTGTTCTTCCTTGGTCCTAACCTGGACCATGACAATATGTATATTTTATATATATATATATCAAAGTGAATATAGAAATCAACACTCAGAGGCGACAGTTTGTTTCATGCTAGACGCAATCGTCAGGCCAGGAGACTAGCATGAAACAGACTGTCGCCTCTAAGTGTTGATTTCTATGTTCAGTTTTATATTTGCACACGCTCTATCTCTGATATTGAGCCCTTTATCCCATAAATATAGCACACACTAAGACTATATATATATATATATATATATATATATATATATATATATATATATATATATATATATATATATATATATACATACAAATATTGTTTAGGAAATGTATTAGATGTAAATGAATAATTATACTGTTTAATAATATAAACAGAGCATCTGCTCAAATATGTGTATCTATTAATAATAACGTTTAAACGAATTATATATATATATATATATATATTCATACATATATATATATTAATACATGTTTCCTTAAATAATATAGATAAGTGTTGTCTATATATTTTATGTAAGTTTTTTTCATATAGTCTGATAATCTTAATAACATTATCATTAAATAATGAAAGAAAATCACAATATTGATACATACTTTTTTTTAATCCAATCTGAGCTTTCGGCTTACATAAGCCATTATCAAAGATGACAATTACACAATATATTTATGCAGTACACGAACAAGAAATTGATGATAGTCTTATTTGTTTACATGGATGATTTCCAAGCAACGATAAACACGTGCATATAAAACGCTGAAAGCGAAAATCGCACAACAGCTCATGACGTCACACATGACCACGCGAGAGTGAATCCGATGAGTATTGAGTATGGAAAGCCGTTGGTATGAACCAATGACTTCTGTTACTAATTATCGTTCATCGTTGCTTGGAAATCATCCATGTAAACAAATAATACTATCATCAATTTCTTGTTCGTGTACTGCATAAATATATTGTTTAATTGTCATCTTTGATAATGGCTTATGTAAGCCGAAAGCTCAGATTGGATTAAAAAAAAGTATGTATCAATATTGTGATTTTCTTTCATTATTTAATGATAATGTTATTAAGATTATCAGACTATATGAAAAAAACTTACATAAAATATATAGACAACACTTATCTATATTATTTAATGAAACATGTATTAATGAATTAATGCTGCCTAAATACACACAATATATATATATATATATATATATATATATATATATATATATATATATATATATATATATATATATATGACAAACTGGGAAGGTTTTTTATGATGCATTTCATCCGTTAGGATTTCATTGGACTGGGCTTTCTTTTATAAGTGAAGGAAACGAGAGACGCAGGTAGTTTGAAAATTTTTAGAAAGAATATTTTTGAGAGAACGTAATTATTTTAGGAAATGTCAATAAAGCGCAGTCCGTATAGAAAATATAAATAGAAACAAATGGAAATATTTTCTTTCCCAGACCGTTTCGTCACCTGTGTTCGTGTTATAATCCTGTCTTTTGAAATGAACCTATTTTCGTTCAAAAAGCAGACTTTGCACGCCACTACATCAGTACTAATGTTTCATTAAGCGCAACATCTCAACAAATCCCATCAATACCACAGTTTATAAAACAACTAAAATATGTTATATTAACGGATAACCTTGCATGAAGAGATGCCCCGAGATTTAAGCAGTTTAAATTACGACTATTGGACAACGCATTCGGAAAACAGTGTGTTCTCTGGGAGGATTCGTACCTGTATCCCCTGTTGTGAGAGAAAACTTCAACTTCCCTCTTAAAGAATGCCCTTCGTCTCGTTTTGTGATAATATTTGTCGTTGATACGGTAAAACGGAAGAAAGTTCTGTTAAAACATAAGAAAGTGTTATGTACTGAGAGACATTGAAACGAGAAGGGTTAACTTGTGGGAAGAATTGATGGTTTAATTCACACATAATTGAGGGTTTAATTCACACGAATTATATGTCGAGCAGTTTGAACAATGGAAAAGTGACTCAGAATTAGGGGGAAATGTTGATTGAAACACGGCTGAAAATGCAAGCTGTAAATCGAAAATGTCATTTTTCGTAAACAACGAATTGATCAACGAGTTGATTTCCCTGGGAGAAATTTGAGTTGAAATACTAGAATTGGGTGGATAAGCCACCGACGCTCACTGAGGAGATTTAGTGTGAGGTAATAATATGAAAGAGTGGCAGAAAGGGAATTACTTACTTCGCCAGTTTGGGCGAATGTCCATGAATACGAATGCGCGAAGCGCTATAAGCAGAATAGGGGATAAATAATACCACTTTCAATTTAGACGCGGGTTGGGCTGATGATTAATTACATGCGAGCTCTGGTCTAAACCAGTTATTGTACAGAGGACTGATATAAAAACAGTATTTACTTTTGTTCAATTTCTTCGAGAGTTTATTTTTTCTGTACGTCATCGCCCTGCTTGGGACAGCCCAGCACGAAAATACCTGCGACGATTCGATCTTGGCTGCATTATGATCAAACTTAAATCACAACGTGGGATAAGGTTATCTCTGGATTGAAGCGATCATTTCAGCGACCAGCCGAAGTTTGGAAGTCTTGGACGAGCGGGGAGGGAGTTGTACGATTACAGTTTAGTTCCCATTGAAATCTGCTCGATTTTAAAATCAAAAAAGTAAACAAAGCATTTCTAAGTAATTAATGAATTTTATTATTCGATTCGACATTGCTCCTTATTACAAGAATACACACACACACGTACACACACACACACAAACACACACACAAACACACACAGACACACGTACACACACACACACACACACATTCTCTCTGTTAAAATAAATACGTCGTGCTCTCTCTCTAGTAGGGTCCATCCTGATTATTTAACGAAAGATCGATTGCCTGTAATATATATATATATATATATATATATATATATATATATATATATATATATGAATTCTATACATATTTTATATATGTGCGATGCTTACTGGAAAGCGCACATTATCAGTGATAGGGTTAAAATATTTAGTTGAATGGATATGATTTTGTGACCGTCGGTTTGACGCTATTCATATATATATATATATATATATATATATATATATATATATATATATAGGACAGGCTGAAGAGTTCTCATAGATTAGATTCTAAAATTATTTCTTATATATGACTGGATTTTATGGAATGGTTCTAGCCGTGAACATGAATAAGAGAAAGCTGGAAGATCAGTATATTTCCTATTGACAGCAGATACATTCCTTTTATTCTCAATCCAAGCTCAATATACTAAAGTAAACCCGACTTTTATCAACAGATAGTATGAAATTATTTAGTTATATATATTAATGTTTATTTATGCACATAAAACCTTCATTAATAAGCTTAATATTGTGACACTTGTAGTATGAAATTTGGCTGAAAAGGACTCATGAGATTTGGGAATTTTGAAACTGGAAGTGTTACAAAGAAAAACGTTAAAATCGTTAAGGAGACAGCATGAACTAAAATATTGAGCAAGGGAAAAATGAGAAATGTTATTTTCCTGATAAATCGAAGATCAAATAGAATTGTTATGGATCCTCAAAGCTGGAATATAAGCAAATCTAAAATATGTTCTGAGGAATGAGGAATGAGAAAAATCTTTGACATCAGAAAAATAGAAATAATTTTTAAACACAAAAGTTTGTTACTGAGAAAATTATTGTTTTCGGAGAATGTATTGTTTTGAATAACTGACCGCTTTGTTTGAGGGTCAGTGTCGCTTTATTAAGGAGAAATAATTAATTGATATGAATATTAAATGTCGGCCGAAAAGCCAATTGAGTTATTATAAATCGAGAAGCCGAAAACGTAAGGAGTCTAAAATATGTCCTGAGTAATGAGGAATGTGAAAATTCTTTGATATCCGAAAAATATGAATAATCTTTTAAAACAAAAATTGTTATCGGAAATATTGATGTCGGAGAATTATCGTTTTCAATAATTTACCACTTTGTTTGAGGGTCAGATGAGCCGTGAGGTACGGTAGTAGTCGAGCGAAATACATATAATTAGAGCGCTTAGTTGAAGCCTGTAGTCGGAATGAGAACCGAGACGAGTTATCAGCGGATGAGAGATTTGCTGAATCCCACGTGACTTGCTGCCGACAGAATTCCTGACCGACCACCTTGTTATGTTGAATTTAACCTACAAATGGGGTGGGGTGCATGTTCAATTCGGAACGGAGATTTCTCGAAAACGCGGGCTTACAGACGATATATATATATATATATATATATATATATATATATATATATATATATATATATATATATATACTAGGAACAGTGGGTTCCGATGGCAATAAAATAGTGCAGGGTGTAAAATAGCTGAAATACATATCTATACTTATACTAATAATACATATGATACTCTTCGTTTGATACAACTCTCATTTTCATGCACGTGACATTCATCAGACACAAATTGAAAATTGATAGTTGTAATATGCGAGTATTTATAAGTTTCTATTAAGATAGTAAAGCAGTCTAATTAGAAAAATAAATAAATTAGTAAAAATGTATTACTTCAAAAAGTAAATAGATTACAAAAAAAATAATATTCAAACAATTAACGAAAATAGACATACACACACACACATATATATATATACATATATATATATATATATATATATATATATATATATATATATATATATACAGTGAAATATGAAAATATATATACATTTTCCATATCTGAACACAGGTTTAATCATATATGTATATAGAAATACATATAAAAATGAATTAAGAAAATATATACATATACAAAGATATATACAAATATAAAATAAATAGGTAATGAAACAAAATATAATATGTATAAAACATTAAGAGATGAATCATATATATATATATATATATATATATATTAGTAGGTATGTATATAGATGTGTGTGTATGTGTGTATATATGCATATATGGACGTATGGATATGTAGGTAGATGTATATATAAATGTGTTTATATGTGTGTGTGCATATTAAGGTATGTATGTAGACATATATATCTGTATATGGGTGTAGATGTACGCATGTATGTATAGTTAAACGGAAGTCTTGATGGAGAGAATGTACTTTTGTCTGTAGTTTTCATTTGTCTTTTATCTTTTTAGCATGAATTTTTCAACATTCCTTGTGTTGGTCAAACGGTCTCTTTTAAGTTATTTGAGATAAGGGCTGGATGGAAACATGCCGATCGAAAATCCCTTGGTCAGTCTGGTAGATTTATGGGTGCCTCTGGTAGGTGTGCGGGCGTGTGTGTTATGTGGTTCTTAGGTAGTGAGTGAGTAGGATATGTGTAAGCGTGTATACTGCGGTGGGTGTGTGTTATCATTTGACTCATTAAAGAGAGAGTATGATGTGTGTACGTGTATAGATCCGTGTGGGGGTGTGTGAGTAGGTTGTGATTTGCAGGGTTATATATTAGAAATATCTATATTGTTAAGTTTATTCTTTGGCCCGGTTGGATAATGTGTTTTTGAACGTCGTCTCCACTTAGTTTCATGAAATCTTAAAATCTTTCTAATGTTATCTTCTCTAAACTTTTCCATTCTCTCAATTATAGCGAATTTAGGATGGGTTTTGAAATCGGTTTTTCTAGGCGTGTGTATATATATATATATATATATATATATATATATATATATATATATATATATAGGTGTGTGTGTGTATGTGTGTGTATGTATGTGTTGTAGGTGTCTGGGTGTGAGTATAAGATTTTATCGCCTATGGGCTGTGCATGTCGCCAAGAAATTTATACACTCTTCCGGTATATCTTCGGACGTTTGAAAATACGCATATTTTCTCACTTAAACCCCTCTTTAAATATTCTCTCTGTTAAATTTTAATGCCCCTTCCATCATTAGACCTCCCTGCCCCTCTCTAGTATGTTACCCCTCTAAATAGATCTCATGTCCTCCCACACTCTCACAAATACTCTTACAAATTTTTTCCCGGAGTTGTTTTTTCTGTTTTCTTTTTGAATTTGTAGGTCTGATGAATTGGATCGTTTTTACGATTCCAATGAAATAAATTATGACCATGGAATATTAGTGTTTAAATCTTTTTATGATAAGTTATGTGTTAACACCATAAATTCAATTTTTTTTAACTAATGCAAATCTCTGTGTAAAGAGCACTATCCAGCTTTGCTTGGTCATCGACGTTCTCTGTCACCGAGAGGTCAAGGCACATCATATATATATATATATATATGTATATATATATATATATATATATATATATATATATATATATATTCACACACATTCACACACACACACATATATTATACACACACACACACATATATATGTTTGTGTGTGTGTGCGTGTGTGTGTGTGTGTATTGATATAATAGGAAAGAACTGTTAGATTGATGATCCGAAGTTCTTTAGTATTTTTGTTTTTATTTTTAAAAACAGTGCTCAATACATAAGTAGAGCCTAGATTATAATTATTTTAAAAAAATATGATTCCATCGCGACACAGAAATTACTGTTTCGAAACTGGTCAGCAGTATTAAGGTTTAATTTCAATATTAAACAGTAACTACCGGGTGGCAGTCTCATCCTCAGGTGATGTTTGGAAGAACTATGCTACGGAATGTTTTACTCATTTATAATTTTGAAATGGAGGTGTGATCTAGGGTTGGTTTTTCATTATCAAGGTTTCATTGCTTTGATCACATTAGGGGTGTTTGTTAGAAGTCAAGTTTGTGGAGTTGTGTAAGGTTGGGTTTTGTTTTTGTTTTTGTTTTTTGTCTGGCTTCAATGGGTAATCTCATCCGAGTCCCTGCTAAAACTCTAACTGATTGATCTATGTTGTAGTGCTGTTGATTTTTCAATTACTGTATGCTAAAACTTTAACTGATTGACTTTTTAGTTCTGGTAGGTTTTGGTGTTTATTCATTTGTTTTGGGTTTTTATTTTGTTATTGGTGATGATTTCTTAAAGAGGCTTTAAAATTATGATTCGGTGTGTTTTTAAACCTATTGTTTTAATTGTACTTGTTAATAGATTTGGAAATTTTTATTGCTATTATTATTTTTATTATTATTTTTTAAATATTTTTTTGTCTATTTATGAAATGCTAATTATTTAAGGAGAATATTTGGTAATGTCTGCAAAAATCGTTATCTCATTTCTTTGATTTAATAAATTTTCGTCTTTTAGAAACTTAATAATGTGTAGTTTTTCATGTAGGCATAAAGAGCATGGATCAATCAAGATTTTAAATGTTATTGTTCTATTTATTATTTTCTATTTAACTTTTGGTGTTTAATTGTTTCTTTTAAATGCCAATTATATTTAGATAGGAATGTCTGATTTCTGTTTCTAATATTATTGATGAAGGTTTGTGTAGTCTCCACTTTATTTTAAATCCATTCTTTGTAGATCCTATATATATATATCTTTTCAATATTTGGATTCTCAATGGATGAGATTGTGAATTTGTATACCACAGATTTTATGCTGCATCTATTATTCAGAGGGCAATTTTCAAGATTTCTACAATTACATAATTTTTCATTATTTTTGTCTAATTTTAATTTAAGATCTTTATTTATTTGGTTTTAGCATGTGTACTTTTCATGATTTTATCATGTTTTTTTTTATAATTCTTTCTATATTTTCAGTACAGCTTTAACTTAATTTTAGGGTGTTTTTATTAAAGATCTTGCTAAGTTTGCTGTTAGTAGAAAAATGTTTTTCGATTAAACTAGGAATTTTTGTCCTAGCTTATTGCTAACAATTTGATTGAACGGGGGAGGGTGTACTAAATGATTTTTCTTTTTCTGTTTTTCTTCTGGTTTGTGCTATTGTTTTTTATATAACTGATGTTAGGATGTTTGTAGCAACTATTTTTTAGAGCTTTGTTGTAAAAACTACTGTGTTTTGGGGAATATTTCTTCATTTGTGGAGTTCATGTTGATTCTTTTCTCTATTGATGAGGGTATGTGCTGAATTATGGATGGAGGATGTTTTGACCTGGGGGGTACATAAAATGGTTTAGTATTAGGTTTTGTGTAAGGTAGGTACACAAAACCTAATACTAAACCCTTTAGTCGTAATGAATAACATGTACCTACATGTTATTCATTACGTCTAAAGTTATGTCGAGGAAGTTTACCATTTTCAATTTTGTGTTGACCGTAGTTTTTAAATTTAGATTTTTGAATTCACTATATATAATCTTTCTAATTTTGTCCATTTTTAAATTTGTGGAACTCCTCATTACCACGAGGCTATCATCTCTGTATAACCCATTGTCTTTAATGTCTAATTCACGGTGCGCGGTTAGGTTGCATAATATAAATAGACCCACAAGGTCAGAAGACCTTGCAGAGTCTAATGACCCCATTGGGATGTCAAAATACTCTTCAGAGTTATTAATCTATTGGTCCTCATTATGAATGAGTACAATTTTTTTTTTTTTGCATTTTTAGAATGATGTTCTCTTCTTCTGTTAGGCCTGAATATATAATAGCAAACTCTAAGACAGTCGCGAATAGATCTCTTGAGATTGACTATTAATAATCCTCAATATCAAACTATATTAAGGTGCAATCTGGCTTGTTGCTGATAATTGTAAACCATTTCCTGACCTCTTTGGTATTAATCTATAGTGTTAATCTTAGGTAGTCCTTAAATTGCTTGGCAATCCTATCTAGAATTCTTTTGCTTATTTTTCTGATGTCCGGTTTGTTTGGGTTTATCATTCTAGTAGTTCGGTTTTCCTCCAAATGCGGTTTGTGGTCCTTAATAGTGATGAAGCATTCGATTTCTGCAAGTTTGCCTTCTCTATCACTTATCTTTAATTTATCAGTGATGATTTTCCTAGTTCTGTTCATATTCTCGACCATATTAACGTTGTTATTATTTGCTTTTTATAATTCCTTTTATTTTTAAAAAAAATTAGGTTGCAGTAGTTCTCTGCGGTTAATTTGTAGAAATGTCTGGCTTTCTCAGACTTCACCAGACTTTATCTGTTTCGTTGATGCCTTTTACTATTTGGTACAAATGTTTTTGAAAGTATTTTTTTCTTTTTTTGGAAGGAGATATTTATTATATTGAGTAAATCCATTTCGAATTTCTAAAAACATTGTGTTAAATTGTGCTGTTTTTTGCTTTTGAAACCAGAAACTTCAGGTTCTTCTTTAAGATAAAAAATAAAAATAAAAAATAAAAAAAAAACAATAAAAAAATAATAATAATTTCCAAATCTATTAACAAATACAATTAAAACAATAGGTTTAAAAACACAACACTATCATAATCTTAAATTCCATTTAAGAACCCCCCCCCAAAAAAAACAAATAAATAAACACCCAAAAATACCAGAACTACAACATCAATCAGTTAAAGTTTTAGCATACAGTAAAAAAAATAAATAAACAAGAATAAAACATCAATCAGTGTCGGGGAGTCGGATTGTAGCCAGACAAAAAAAAGAAACAAAAAAACAACCCAACCTTGCACGGCTACTAAAACTTGACATCTAACAAACACCCCTACTTCAATCAAAGCAGTGACCCCTTGATAATAAAAAACAAACCCTAGATCACACCCCCATTTCAAAACTTTAAATGAGTAAAACATTCCGTAGCAGAGGATGAGACTGCCACCCGGTACTTAAGGTTTAATATTGAAATTAAACCTGAATACGGCTAACCAGTGTCGCGATGGAATCATATTTTTAAAAAATTAATTAAAATACATATATATATATATATATATATATATATATATATATATATATATATATATATATATATATATATATATATTATAATAAAGCACGTCATATAACTATGATTCCAACGCGACACTGAAGGTACTATGTTTCCAAACTATGTCTATCTATCTATGTATATTTTTAAAGCACGTCATTTCTATATATTTATATATATATATATATAAAGTACGTCATATATACATATATATATATATATATAAAGCACGTCATATATATATATATATATATATATATATATATATATATATATATCATAACAAATAAGTATTTATATAAAATGAAGCCGGAATAAGCTGTTACGGCACTGGGAAATTGATTGTAGCTGAGATGAATAACGTTGGCTATTCTTCTTTGGATTTTAGAAAAAATCTCTAAATATATAGCAGTAGCCCCAGACTAGATGTGACAGCAATTTCTAAAGCAAGGATGAATACTAGACTAATAAATAAGTAAGAAGATAAGTAGGAAGAAACAAATCTGTTACATTAAAACGCGTTAATTTTGTACTGATAAACAGGAGAGGATATTATTGATTTGTAGCCTGACAGTATGAAAAATATATTTTACCTTGACAATAAAATTATTAAGAATCCGCCATCAGTGTGCTAATATCCTTTGTTGAAAACTCGTCAATCATCGGAAGAAAACGGATTTGCAATTTTAGATTATTTTGCTTTTGTCATTAAACTTCATCCATAGATTTGACTAAGGCCACACGTTTAGTTCAACCTATCTTTTAACCCAGCTAAGTCTATAACTTCCTCACTAAATTTGGTGTGTTTAATGAATAGTATGAGTTGCAAGAAGCTGATATATAGAACTGTGAAGAAAATGGTGTAACAACTGTTCCAAAAACTATAATGGTTGTGGCAATGGAAGGACCATACACGTTAGATCGCTTATTCTGTGATCAATTAGTAACATTATGGTTTGTTATTTATGCCAATGGTACTTGCCTTCCATACATATTGATCTCACAGAGCACTTTATATAGAATAAACCACTACTTTAACTCATCTGGAAAGATGACGATGGGATAATTTTGGGAAGTGTGTTGTACAAAACCTTGTCTTATGCTACATGCCAATCACTCAATTTACTTTGTCATTGAATTTGAAAAATGTGGAAGAAAAAGAGTTTCATACTACATTTTCTCTTTTCCCATTGTTCCTAACGAAGAATGAAGGCTGACTATAAATCAACATGGATGACAAATAATAGACGCACGTCAAGTACAATATGAACTCCCTTTGTGGAAAATGGATAGCCTCGATATGCAGTTCCTACAAATATCAAAAAAGCTTTTAAAACCTCCGGAAGTCGTCCTTAGCGCTTTCGGTAATATTGATTTTCCTTCTCACTTGGAATAAATAGTCCAGAACATCACCCAGTAACTCCAGTGAGGAATATATATACACATGAATTAATGCCTGAAGATAGTGGCAGTGAGACAATTGCTGGAATGAAATACCAGTTTAGTGGGCAATCTCGCATACCTTAACAACACTCAACTGTTTTTATGACACTTGTTCAGTGTCAGTTTTGCCTGCACAATTCTAAACATATAACGGGTATCTCGAATATTGAAACGTAAAGTTATGATAGGATGGGGAAATACATTGAAAAAACGTGGTTACGTGCTTTGTATTATTCCAACTAATTACCTTTCAGTGAGATCGCTCTCTTGTTAAAGGATGTTTGCTTTCGTTAGTATCTAATAACAAACTTTATACTAAAACAGATCGTAGACTCCCATCAATTTTATCAGTGATTTTCTCTAGAAGGAAATAATATTTTGAACACTGATCGGAATATTTAAAAACAACGCTAACCACACAGATATACTTGTAGAACTATGTGCAATTCTGTGGTGTTGATGATTATCTTTAATCAGATTCACAATTGAAATATGACAGTATCATGCGTTTAACATGGTCGACCTGGACTTACTACTACAGGAAGAAGTGTCTAATTCGTGCTAGCATTTCTCGGATCAAATAGATATTGAAGTGTTATCGAAGCATAGTTAAGCCAATACACTGTACTTTTCAACAAGTCCGTTATTTTTATAACCAGCACTATCAACGCTGACATCATTGTCAGTTGCAGTAATTAAAGTGTTATAGTCACATTGCCAGCGCTCATGACGACGATAAGGACGATTACGAGGATGGTGAGCGAAAGAGTTCTCATTAACTATTATATTCTACCGTATTTTTAACGAGCATAATTTTGCTAAAGCGTGAATTACGTTTTAATCCCGTAAGGAAGAAGACATTTAAATGATTTCATGATGTTTATTCGCTGAAGATATTCAAACGAACACGCCCTTGCGTTCTGCCAAAGAAAATTAATTCGAAGACACACTCGACGTGAGCAAAGTCTTATTAGAATAATAATGGCAATATTAAGGATAACCGGGCCTGGGATAATTACTGTGCTGATATTTCTTTCCCTTTTTGTCTTTTCTTAAGGGGGAACTCTGATTAATGATCATGCAAATTATAAAAGGTATATGAAACTATGCTACACTCTAATGCCGTTTTGTGTTTTTTAAATCAGGATTCAAAATTCTTAGGACCATTACAATGAAGGATACAATAAGAACAAAACTCAAAAGTTCAATAATCTGACTGGAAATGTATATAATAATCATCTAAATTCTGCATTTTTGTGCTTCTGCTATTATAATACAGTAATTCGACAGATTTCAGGGTAACTTCTGTTTGTACGATGCTGTAAAAATGATCTTTAATATTAAAGCTGTTTTCAATAAAGTCAAGTCACTTGTCTTCAGGTAATTTTGAATTCATTAACTATAAATGACAAATACATTATGTCCAAGGGAAATAGCTCCAGGTTTGATAACTTCTATTAAGGACTTTTTTCCCCTCTTAGAAAATACGACATTTGAATAATAATTAATAGCAGTAATTAAACTTGGAGATAATAAGCATTACCGCACATTTAGAGTATAAATTCTGTAAACTGATAGTGACTTTATATCAGGTGGAGACCGGTAAAATCAGTATTTATGAGAGTAATTAAAGAAAATGTTTTGTTCATTACTCTCATCAGTTTTACGATTTGAGATCATGGCGTTTGTGAAATGCCTGACTTTCTATCTATAAAGCAGGTGTAAATAAATTAATAAAGAAAAGGAGAACTTAGAAGAATAAGTAATAGATTAAACGGAATGAAATAATAAGAATGTAATAAAATGAAATTAGATAATAATGAAGTATTCGGGATACTTCCCAAACTGGACAAGGAAAAATTAGATGAACAAGCAGCGAAATAAACTTTAAAAATAGACTTTAAACATCGGATATAATAGAAGAAGATTTATATTTAAAAAATGAGAGAAAAGAATAAGCATCTATACTGAAGCCATTTTCTTGCCGATACAATCTATAATAAAATCCACCCAACAGACAAAAAATATACGATCGCTACAAACGGAAATAGTTAAGACGTTACTGTAAGTGAATATAGAGATGATACAGAGAAACTATGTAAAAAGAATGTGGAGAGAAATGTTATTATTAAAATTAGTTTTTTGTTGTCTAGACATTGGCCTTCCTAATACGCATCCCAGGGCAAAGAACGTAACATCTGGAAATAGTGAAAGAAAAAAAACAACGTTGAGAACAACAACAAAAGAGAGAATAGTGTGGAAAGGAACAAAGAATTGAATGTTTGAAAAAATCTTTCTCAAGGAGGAATCGATGGTGAAAAAGTCATAGGCATCGCGGCACACAGGAAATCTATAAAGACATAAGGAATTGGTTTCGTTCAGATAATAAGAAAATGCGTCGAAACAGAAAATAGGCAAAAACTATAAATATATAAAGATTGCTTTATGAAGAAAGAGGCAAGACTGTAAGTCACATTATAAGAGCGTGGGGTACATAGACATTCCGACCAAGTCAGATGAGTCGAGACAAGTCAAACCAAGAACGTTTGAATACTTCTTGGTATACAGACCATCTCTTTCTCTCTCTCTCTACACACACACACACCCACACACACAAACGTACACACACACACACACACACACACACACACACATATATATATATATATACATATATATATATATATATATATATATATATATATATATATAAATGCTAGCTTAAAAGCCGCCTTATCGGGCGGGATTTAAGCTATCGCCTGTGGTAGGCTCTTGATTGGATCTTTAATCGAAAAATAATAATTCAGGCATTGAGCATATATTAAATTTTATTAAACTTGAAAAAGATTTTATAAAAAAATTGATATAATTTGTCAATTTGGAACTTATTGAAAAGTTGCATGATACACGACATTTTTGTTTTCCCATTTCGGGTCAGTACAAATAGATTGTTTCCATTCCCAACCCTTGGACAACCGACATAGAGTTGATTGTGAGAAAAGCAGCGTTCCATCAGATGAAATCCAGTTACTTCCAATATTTGTCCTTGGGAATTATTGATTGACATTGCATAGCTCACTCTTACTAGAAACTGAAGTCTTTTGAACTCAGAAGGAAGATCTGGAGGAATTAAGAGGATTCTTGGAATTAAAACTCTTTCTTCTTTTCATGGACCAGTAAAGATCTCTGCTTCCAAGAGATGAAGAAGCATTTTCTTGACAATTAACCTTGTTCCATTACAAAGCTTTAGAGGATCCAGATTTCTCAATAACAAACTTGGAATATATTTTTTTAGTTCCAGCTTGTGTGACGGCATTCCAGGAGGATTCAATGAGTTCAGGAACTCTGTTGGAGAATTACCTGCATACGTTTGTTCAACTACAGTGTCAATAGAAAAGAACTTTATGCTTTCACTTTGAATTTCTTAGAGAAGTTTCTACTTGATCCTATCCACAGTTTGATTCTTGGGAGCTCATATGGCCCTCTCACAAAGCCAGTTTGAATCAATGAAATGTTGCTTCATTTTTGGATAAACATGGTTAATCAAAACTTGGATACTTGAAACTTAACTCCAAAACCATTTGGAATTGAAATATTTCAATTTTGGTCCATTTTGATGGTTCCTTGACAAGCTGCAACAGCAAAACAAACATCTTTCTGTTTCAAGGACACCTGTGATTCTAACTCTCATGTTTGTTTTCAGGCTGAGTCTTTGAAAGTTTTTCAGGCAAAGATTGATTTTTATCAGCTGGAGTACCTCATTCAGTGACTGCTAATGTTAGTCAAAAATCACCGGAAAGTAGCACAATGATACCTCCCGTTAAATTGTGAATTCTGTTTAATGTTTTGGAGTGATTTGTCCCGGGCCTCAAATGCTCATCTTGTGTCATAGTACATTCATCCCAGACAATGAATCTTGTCTCCTTCAGTAGCTTAGCCATGTTGTTTCCTCTTTTGATGTTGCCAAAAACGGTGTCATTCTAGTTCAAATCTAATGAAAGTTTGAAGGTGCTGTGCGTTGTATGGCCTGCAGACAATAGGGTAGAATATATTCTAGATGATACTAATGCTAGAGCTACTATTCTTTGGAGTCTCACTGCAGATAAAAGATGGTTAATTTTGCCAGTACCTCCAGGTACATCCAAGAAGAAAATCCTTCGATTTTTGTTGCTAATGTCATCAAGGATCTTCTGATATATTTGCTGTTGGTCTTCGTTTAACAGGGTCTCAATGAATTGAACATATTGCCGTAGTTCTTTCATGTTGTATCCTGATTTTCTCAAAATGTCTATTTGTATTTGGTAAACCAAAATTACTGTGATATCTTTGAGAGAAGTTCATCATATTGTCTTCAATTTCACTGAGAGCTAAATTTGGTGTCTGAAGAAAGCATTCCAATATTGGATGAGCCAGTCTTATTTGATGAAGAACATCATCACTGAGTCTCCTGATACTTTTCCTTAGGAATAACTGGGTTGGAAAGTTTGCAAGGTGGCAATCTTTGCTGCAAACAGATCTGACTTATTTCGGAGGCTTTGTTGCAACTGCTTGTTCCAGAGTCATATCCCAATGATAATCATCTTCTGTAAGGCTAAGCTCAGTAAATGCTTTCTTTTAGTCTCTTTGACAATTCCATCAATTGTTCTCAAGTATTGGAATGATGTTGAACCTCTTACGTAATCATTCTACAGTCTGAGAAAGAAGCATTCAGGATTTCTTGGGCTGTATATATATATACCCTTCCAGTACATCTCCCATTTTGATTCCAGTTTTCAGTTGGGTGAGGTTCTCTTTGTGTTCTCCGCTAAAATTTGACAGGCTTGTAGGTGTAGTATTTGTAAACTTCAGAGTAAAAGTCTATTCTGGCAAAGTTATCATTTTAACACAGTTCTAAGAATGCCATTAGTGTTGTGTTCTTTGGAATTTCAGCCAGTTTTCTTGCATTCTCTTCTGTGGAGTAAACTCTCTGTCCATTTTCCAAGTGAACCAACAGGTACTGAACTCAAGGACTTTGGTCATAAATTAGAGAGCTACAGATCCTCCAGGCAGCCTCATTAGAAGCGATGTATCGACCCATTAGAAACTTTTGAACTTCATTTTGATTTTGCAGACAAAATACCTCTTGGTCACTTCCCTTGTAAATATATTTACATTCATATTTATTTGACTTAATTCTTATGCAGTTCTCTACATTTTATGTTGGAACCAAATTCTTTGCTGAGCAGTGAACAAAAAGGAACAAGCCACCGATTTTGTCAATGACAGTTTATTTTCCTCTTTTAAGGTGTGAAAGTGTGACCATCATCTGTCTTTCGTTTTTTACATTTTGGATAGCCATCAAAGGTCAGATCTCGTCTCTTTGCTAAACTGATCTGGAAAGTCTTTGCTGTATTTCTTGTCAATCAGGAAAGGAGATTCACGATTGAGACAAGCACATGGGCCATGAATATTGTTTTTTATTATTTTAGAAAGAACTGGATATTCAGTGGAATTTAGCTGCTCAACACTGATGATAGTATCAATTTGATTTGGATTGATTTTCCTCTTGAACCAAACCAATAGCTGACAATGAGACAGTCCTCTTTTCTAGCACTTAATGGTGCATATGTGAGCCCTGACTGATTCAAAAACGCCTCCTTTCCTAATGAGATTCAACAGTTTGTCAATCTTCAGCTTAAATACTCGAGATACAATGTCATGACAGTCAGTAGAGTTTTGATCTTCTATAAAATTGTTAGCTATTTGATGCCATAATGGGTTGCAGGTAAAATAATAAAGAGGTCAGGCTTCCGGAAATTTCTGACGTACATAATTCCATCTTGTGTCTTCTCGTGCATGTCACCTCCTATAAATAATGGCAGCAGACTGACTGTATTTTCAGTGTTGAGGGGATTTCTATCATTTTGAACAGCAACTTGGAGGTGAATGTAGCTTTCCACTCGAAGTTCTTAAGTGGTGGCCTGTGATAAAGAGTAACCTCTCTGTTTTGATTCTTGTATACATATCACCAAACAACTGGTTGAAGAGCTGCTTGTATCTCAGTAGGTGATTAAATTTGTTAGCTATTAACATGATTCTCTAGCAATAGAAGTCTTGTGCTGAAACTTTCTTTCGTGTAGTTTCCCAGTTTCAGGTCAATTCAGCCCTTAGCAGAAAATAAGTGGATACTGGAGATCATCATTACTCCTGTGTGTTTCAGCAACTTTCCTTAGGGATTCATTTGGTTTCTCTATCACTGTCTCTTTTGCAAATGTCTGACCTGCAATGAGTACTACTACTTCATTGGTTGATGGCGCACTGAATCTTCTGTCATGCTCTCCAGCACGTGTCTTATCAGCTCTAATGACTGAAGTTCTCCATCTCATTCTCAATGGAGGGCAGAGTAGAAATCTTTATCATGAGGATTTGTTTGGTGAATAAATTCCTGTAAGTTCAGAATTGTTTAGTTTCAAATCCCGAACTTGTTTCAGCTTGAACTTAGTGATATTCTAAAAATAGATTTAGAGAAGCACATAGAAGCTGCACACTGCCTATCTGATGGTATACGCGTCCTTGAATTCCGAGTGCCGTCTGCCATACGGGTAGAGTTGCATCACTTGCTCTAAAAGACGTGATTGCTAATGCATTGTCGTAAGCTCTAATCTTGTTCATGAAATCATGGCTCTCATGGGTGGATCCAGCCAACAACGACTTGGCTGGTTCTTCTGGAGCTGGAAATTCATGGAGTTTGATCTTTCCATTGGAGCAACAGAGTCCTTGGGATTCATCCGCCACAATTGTTGCATGTTTTGTTTAACTTCCCAACACTGACAATTGGTAGAGAGGAGTAGTTTCTTATTGAAAAGCAAGTTTCTCAAGTTGGACTGCATTCTGTCTTGATTTCCGTTGCTCTACAACATTTGAAGGTCTCCTGGTTTCTGATTGCTTTAGTGATTCTGAATCCCTTTCTCATCTTATGTTGGCCACATCGGATGCTCTTAGATTCAGCATGTTCATGTGTTTCTGATGCCATTTCTCTCTTATTGGTAAGAGCATCCGTTGCACTCCTAAATGCCGCTTTGACCGAAGTCAGAGAGTTACTGAGTCTTTGCATAATATCAGCATTGGCAGCTCTCCCGATTGTCGTTTGATCTGGGTTTTCATTTTCACAGGACTTTCTTTTCCTCGCTGCAGCCATGGCTCTTTTTATCCCAATCTGGTCTTCTGCTGTCGGAGATTTCTTTTTGCGAGGCATACTGCTGTCGTATGCGATAGGCAACGATAAACTACAAAAGAACTCAAAATTGATCGCTGCATTTAAGTATTGCAGAATGCACTGGACGGCCGTTTCGTCCTATATTTGGGACTCATCAGCAGTGCGCATCCATAACCAGGAATTGAAATCCGGACAGTTACGTTATTAAGCAAACGTCATACCAACTGTACCATGAATGTACAACTGCGAATGAGCGGCGCTATGTCGAGTTTAATTCGTTACCTCTTCGTCACCGTGGACCGTGGACCGTGGTACAGTTGGTATGACGTTTGCTTTATAACGTAACTGTCCGGGTTTCAATTCCTGGTAGTGGATGCGCAATGACTCCTTTCTGCATTCTGTTGAGGTTTCTTCTAAAAAAACTCGATTAATTACTTAATTATGATACATATATATATATATATATATATATATATATTGGCTCCTGAAAATTAATTTCGGTTGAGGTCTGTGGAGAAGGAAGCGTGGGTTTGTAAACAGTGACTATTAAAGCTAATATAAAGCTAATATAGCATGACTCTTCCGCAGAATTGAGTCCTGTCGGTCATTAAATCTAAAAATAAGCACGCTAAAATTCACCTTCATCCCTGCTGTGCGTCGACGGATTAGTGGTAGAATAGAGGCAACCGGACGTCTAGCCACACTGAAGAGCTGTGATAGAGCGAAACAGTCTGTCTGTGGATGACAATAATATATATTTATATATATAAAGGTAAGAGGTTATAGCTGTTCCAACGAAAGAAAGTCTCCATACATACATATTTTTCTCCCCGTTTCATTTCTGAATAATTTGTTAATAATATTGTATTGATGTTCAGTTAAATCTAAAATTTGACATTTGAATTTTGAATTTGAATTTTTAACTGTGAAATTAAATCTTTATTTGTGATATTGTTTTCAAATTTAATCTAATCTTAACTTTAATGCACTAATAGATTGTATTTAGGATCTGTTGTTATTTTGAATTACGATATAATTCTATTCTAATTGGTCATCATAGGTTACGTAACAATTTTTCCCTTACTGAGCGTATTTGTTTGCTTTTTGAACACTTGAAACCCTTTATTTTGCAATCAACAGCATCACTTGATAGGACACCAGCAGTGTTGAAACAAAATGGCAATTTTTGTAGTGATGTTATAACAGGTAAATTATGATATAATTTTAAGGAAATATTATCTACTCTACTTGGTGTTGAGCACTCTTTTAAGAATAGTGTTTTTGGTATCGGAATTTTATTCTACCTGAATCAACCCTGTACTGTATATATATATATATATATATATATATATATATATATATATATATATATATATATATATGTATGCTTGTCTTGTAAATATAACTAATGCATTCAAAATATAAAAGACGAAAAGTTCAAAGATTTCAGATTTAGAAAGTATAATTAACAATCTGAAAAAAAGATAACACAGAAATAAGACGGTCTTCCCCTAAAACCACGTGATGTACTCTCTTAGTGTCAACACCATTAATTTGAAAACATAAACCTAAAGGTAAAAATAATGATCTACCCCGAAATATAGAATATTTTAATGATAAAATATATTTTCACATGAGAATTAAATTGGCGAATCCTGAAGGGCCTCAAACAAGAAAAAATCTAAAGAAACATATCTGTAAATCATTAATATTCAAATGTTTACTCTTTCTAATTTTGTTATATTTCCACACACATTTCGAAAACAGTCTTTGACTCGAAGCAAAACTTTTACGGTTTTCTTCTTTTTAACACAAATTCAACATTTTCTAAAGCAAATAAAACTTTTGCATCTAATCATCTGGTCTGCAATATTCAGTTTTATGAAAGATTACCTCACAGCTCCAAAACCATTTATTTTGCTTACCTAAAAAGTAAGACACAAGAACATTTTATGTGTGTAAATATTCGAGATTAAATGGGTTTATTGGCAATCGCCGCAGATACCACAGTGTTTTATATTATTTTCACCCTTATAATCATTATTTATTTTATATAGTCACTGTTTCAAAATACGAAAATGTTATTTTATCCTGATAGGTCCCCCGACTAACAAAAAAAAATCGAAAAAGAAAATAGATGCATCTTTTGACTGCTGAAAACATCAGTGGGTTCTTTCCTTCTACCCTAACAGCCAGATGATTCATGTGGAACGGATTCCTAGTTCATATGTTAAACATTCTTATTGCCTTCTGATTTCATTTTGTAGGCTGTTAAATCCGTTATTTGACGACACCAATTGTTGACATTTTGTAACTTGACGAGGACAAATATCACGCATAGTCTTTCAAAGATAAGATATTTACACACAACATACGGTAGTTTATAAATTGTCCGTTTTCCCGCTGCTATAGAAGATATAATGTCGTGCACTCACCTGCATCTCTTTATTTGCAACATTTTATATTTACATCTTTTGACCATGAAGCCTTATCCTATGATTTCCTTGAAGAATTCAATCATACATTTCAGCCAGGATACTCGTAAAGAGAGAAGGTCAGATCAGATCTTGTCTAAATTAATCAAGTTAATATATAAACATCAATATTCAACTGATAATTCATATTTACATACATACATGCATACACACATACATATATATAATATAAATAATAATATTATTTGGTAATCCATATGGATAATTCTAAAGAGGATATAAATCCAAAGAGAGCTCAATGTAAGAACAGAGCAAATGATAATTATGACAATTATGAAAACAGAGACTTTAGAAACCTATGGTAATATTTTATTTTGCAAAATTGGTTCTTCAGTTTCATCTCATCAGACCAAATGGCTTCAACACTAAATAGATTTAAAAACATTTTTTCCAGACACAGGCAAAAAACGAAATATTTAAACATAAATATGCTTTAAAATAAGGATTCAATATGGGGGAAGGGGAAAAAGAGTAAGAGAAGAATAAGTTTTGCAAAATAAAATATTACGAAAGCTGGTGCTATGGCTATGACCATAAAGGAAGCACCAATCGCGTGGATATTTTAGTGTTACCAACTTTTGCATTCGGTAATCTACTTTGCGAAATGAAGCAAACAATTGGACCATTTTCTGGTTCAAATCATGTTTCTTTTAGAGCTAAATACAAAGTTATAATTGGCTTATTTAGTCGCAGAGGAAGTTGCCTTTTACTCACAGGTATCAGCATTGGGTGTTCTAATTCAGCTAAAACAATGATTTCACATCCTGACTTTTCAAGAAAGCCTCTTATATCCACTTACATTATTGGTGCAGCATAAAATTACACCTTAGATTCTCCCTGTGGCATCGTGAAACACTAATTTCAGTTCAGACACACACACAATATATATATATATATATATATATATATATATATATATATATATATATATATATATATATATATATATATATATATATATATATGTAGGTAGGTTCTCTACTAACAGTTTTTATATATATGTAGTGGTTATTTGTATATCTTTTGATTAAACTTTTGTTTTTTACAATGGTGATATGAAAAATAAAAGTAAGATCAATTGTTCCAACGATTACACATACATTAAAACAGAAGATCCTAATCGTAGACAAAAGCAATTGCACCTGAGAGGCCCTGGTTGTCTTCGAGACAAAGATTAACTTATCTTGTTTGAATGCATTGTAGAGGTAATTTTAGTTAGAGTTCGCCTCTCATTAGCCTTTCTCATTACAGATGATGACTACAAAATGTTTAATTTGTAAAATTACCAAGTTAGAAATCTATTTGTAATGTAGTAAATATAAAAATATTTCAGTAACATAAAGTTTTGCGTAGTCCAGTCAATGTAGATTTCGGAGGTAGAACATCAAGGAAATCATTGATTCTATATTAACTTAAAGACAACACATTCTTCAAGAAATTCTCTTCATTAAAATTATAGGTTTGCTCGTTATTTCTTGTTCTAAACTTCAATGTTACTTGGTTCAATTTTGTATGAGTTGGTTATGATTTTTATTGTCTGTCCAGAAAAAGTTCAATCGATTTAGAAATAAAAGAAATATGATGAAACATAGAAGTGAGTATTGAACAGTTACGCAATATCATTCCGTCTATGTGGCAGTGAATGCTAATCTCCCAGCGGATGAAGAAGAAACCTGAAGCAAGAGAAATATGATTCTACTGAATGATGCTGAGAATGCTATGAACCAGAAATGTGAGTGATGACGATGGCAACACTACTTATCCGTAACATCAGAAAGAGGCAGTTGTAATTGCAATGGCTCATAAAGAGGGAAATGAGTATGCACCTAATATAACTAAGAAGCTTGATTAAATGGAAAGACGGAACAAGGTTTAGGAGAGATAAAAAAGACAGAATTTATTAAGACCAACGAAAGACAGGAAATTGTGAAGAGCCATGAATCCTAACGTCTTGAAGTGAAAAGGCAGATAGAAGAAGGATTATTTATTATGTAAATGTTTATTTTAATTCTTATTTTCTTCTAAAGGCAAAGATATCATTTTGTATTGCTCAGTTTCTTATCAGGGAGACACGAAGTAATATTCAACAATTATTTTTTTATATCTAATTGACGATAACGAAGAATGTAAATCATGTTTATTACTTTGCTCACAATTACGTCAGGATTTCGTTGTATATAACAATATGTAAGCCACAATGTGATAAGGGCGACGATATTATAACATATCTGAATGAAAATACTATGAATTTTTATCTTTATAATTTAGAATCTGACAAAAGAGTGAAGCAAAAACGTGTATAATTGCATTTTTATATATGCTTTTTAATCGAATTCACTCCAAGTATAGTTTTAAGGTCTTTAAGACACACGGGGTTACCGGGTATGAAAGAATAAGAAAATAGAGAAACCTTATTAAGGAACGAGAACAATAGAAGAGTAATCAGGAAGACAGTTTAACGACTGATATTGCATTTAAATTTTTGAAGATCAAAATTAAATTTCCTGATACATTAGAAAGCGTCCAACATCTATAAAACTTCCACCTGTCTCTATGAGGTTAACTGAAAACAATTTCTCCTATTTTTACTGAAAGATTGACGCATCGTATATTTAGTCAAGGAGAGAAGAAATGAGTTGACACTATTTACATTATTCGGACTATTGTCCTCATGTTTGTCGCCATGTTTATCACAACGTTTCAGACGTTGTACGCTCCGGCCTTCTTCAACCACCTGAAGAAGGCCGGAGCGTAGAACGGCCGAAACGGTGTGATAAACATGGCGACAAAGATTAGAACAATAGTACGAATAATGTAAATAGTGTGCATAATACCTCATCTCAGAAATATAGACAGATATAGAAATAAGGTAATTTTTTTAATTTACCCACCATTATTATTTTTAATTTCCCTCTCAGTTTCTTTTTAGAACAATATTTTAATCAATTTGTTGTTTGGTCGTTCCATTTAATTTACCGTAATCCATTAGTTTAATTTTGACATTCAAGAAATACAAACGAAGAGAAAGCTTGTACTTGTTTGGCTCAGTGCCAAACAAATACAAGTTCTTTTAAAAGACACGATTCTATTTTTCCTGCACTCTACTCCATCGTTAAAATACCGCTGGCATGTGATGTTGTTCAACAGAGAAAAGGTTGATGCTTAAACATTTACTATCTCCAATAATGAACTTACCTGCCAAGGTGTAAGAAGCAAAATCTTGTTACACTTGAATTCAAGTCTGACATTGCTTGAGACCAATTCAAATTCAATAGGCAAGCACTCCGAAGACATCCTGATATTTGTGCAATGCAACTTCCAGCAATGTAATTCATTTGGTTTCCAAACTTTGTAAATAGCAACAAAACTGATAAACATAATAGTGAGAATCTCACAATGCAGTGGAACAAATGCAAATGATTCCTCTCAACCTAGATTTCCATTTTAAAAATAAATTACAATATAAATAAAATAAAAAAAACCACGATCGAATGGCGTGTATCAGCTGGAATGTTGATTCTTTTATATTGTCAAGTGCCAATTTACAAAAGAGACCTATATTACTGAGGAGACCAGAGAGATTTTAGCTAGTTGTTTGCCACGATTAGGATTGTGGTTGGATTGTAGATGGGCTTTTGTGAAAAGAGTATTCAGTGAAAAAGTTCCACTTAATTTTTTTAGTTCTTGTCTCATTGAGAAAAGACTCAGGTGTGTCCGAAAATACCGATTTTTCAACATCTTTTCTCATCATTCTTCTATTTCGTCAAAAGGTATACTTATGTATAATAAATATTATTCATCTTATTTCTTTACTATATATATATATATATATATATATATATATATATATATATATATATATATATATATATATATATATATATATGGGGGTGTATGTGTGTGTATAAGAATACAACGAAAAGAATGGTAAATATAAAATGATTTGGAAAAAATGATGAAAACTTTTTCTTCAATTTGTCGCGCCCGTACGCACACACACACGTTGTTTCCTTTTCCTTTCTGCCACCTCTTTCCCACAAGTAAAAAGTCGCACTTTAGTTCCACCAGTTCAGTTCTTTACAGCATGAACCCGTCATACAACTTTTCACTCTCGTCTCTCAAATTTAAGAATAAACTCAGCATTTTCCCAAGAACTGCCACTTTGTGGAAAGCCTTCTTTTATACTTTTCATTTCATATCGCCTTCTTTTCCATTCATCTCACATACGTAATTCAACATTACTATTATCTCTCTATCCCATTCTCTGGACTATCTAACGAGCATAATATTTTGTGAATTATTCGTAATTCCATTCATTACTGAAATAAAAAAAACAAAAAACTTGGAGGTGAACTTCGTTAGAAAACAATCTTATTTTATTAGAAAATCCTTTGCATTTCATGTAATTCGTTTCAGATTCCATTACATATTAAGTATGGCTTCTGTTTTAAATCCAAGATTATAGATGCCCGCATTAATTTGAGCGAATTTAGGATTTGATTTATGCTTATAGAGTTCAAACAATTACTACTTATTAGGAAAATCAAGAGCGGGAAAAATTATTTCACCAGTCTCTGACATTCATAAATTTTCATATATCTGGTATTGATGTGTTTATCTCTCTAAACCTTAGTGATCATAGCATTTTTCGTGTCTGTTATTTGATACATTTTTATGAGTCTGTAGCGCCAGTCCATAAGATTCGGAAAAGGAAGTAGTCACTAAGAATATATATATATATATATATATATATATATATATATATATATATATATATATATATATATTGTGTATCAGTGTATCAAATATACTTTTAGAATCATTGGGGAGGAGTTCTTCACATCAAAAAAAGGACAAAAACAATCCTTGGTTTTTTTAGTTACTACCTTTAAAGAAAGTTTATAGTAGATGGCGCTGTGTTGTTGCTATGTTACATTTGTCATTCGTGTATATTTGTGACTAGTCTGTCTTCAACGTGTGTAGTAGTGAGTTAAATGAGAAGTATTCCGTTTAACAATGGCAAGATATTCATATCATGTGCAGGCAGATATGATTTTTATATACGAGAGCACGAATGGTAATGGACGTGAGGCTGCACGGCTTTACCAGTTTGCGTATCCAGACCGAAGGCAGCTGCGTCATACAGACATGGTAACACTAACTATGGATCGAGTAAGACCGAGATCCGCGCGGACACATTCTACAGATAGTCGGAGACGATCCAGGTATCAACCGAAGTCAAGTGGTTCTAGCATGTCGTACATTTCATATACCGCATGAAGGGTAATTCAAGAGCAGCTCCTGTATCCGTATCATTTGCAACGTGCGCAGGGTCTTTCGTCCTCTGATCTCTCACCACTGGAGAAATACTTGCCGAACTAGCATCAGTTTAAGATTAATGTGCGGGCTTAAATTATAGATGTCAATCTGGTAGATCTGTATATTCTCCCAGCACGTCTTACAGACGCTGTCTATAGGGCCATTATTTTGAATACGCTTTCAGACTTGCTAGAGGATGTATCCCTGCTAATACGAAGACGCATGCGGTTAATGCATGACGGGGATCCTGCACATTTTCGTCACATTGTGCGCGATACACAGACTGACATCCACTACAAAAGATGGATAGATAGGTGAGGTCCGGTTCCATGGCCTTCATGTTCCCCTGACATCAATCCTTTCGACTTTTATCTGTGGGGCCACAAAAAAAACAATTACTTTATTCAGCAGACATTAATAATACAGAGACACTTCATTGTCATGGGGGCTTCCGAAACATTTCTACACCGTGTGGGAATATTTGAAAGAGTCCGCCAGACAATGATCCGACGGGTGCATGCGTGTGTAGAAGAAAGCGGAGGACATTTTGAAAATTTGTACAACGATGATCTTTTAGACATGTTTATATGGATATTTTACCTGAATTTGGTGTCAACAACCCAGACGCAATATTTGTAAATTGATTTTAGGATTGTACATTTAAGAACATCTACCGTAAAGTTTAAACGTAATAATTCAAAAACGAAGGATTTGCGGATAGATGTTTATAAGAACTTTTGTCGTTGTTTTTGTGAGAGGAACCTGCCCCAAAAGCTTGTAATAGTTTTTTTTCCATACATCCTATATATATATATATATATATATATATATATATATAACTCTCGTTATACACACACACACACACACACACACATATATATATATATATATATATATATATATATATATATATATATACATATATATATATATTGTCTTTTTATATATGTTGTCTTTTAGTCTTCATGTTTTTTTGTTATCTCAGACCCTTCAGACCGTTTTCTCTACTTCCCCTCTCGATTCAAGACGCTTTCACAATCTACGACGCAATTATCCAACGTTTTTATTTATTTATTTCGGTGAAGAGAACAGAATACGATATTAGTTGAATGTGTAAGGATTTGATAAATTGTTAACTCCTGGAACATGTTCAAGCGTGAGAAGAATCCATGAAACACTAGCTAATTGCTTCTTTCATCTTCACCGTTTGTGGCAAACATTGTAAAGAAACTAATATGAGTGAAGAATTTTTACATTGTGGTGTTCTCCGTAAATTGTGTAAACAATCGTCGTGCGCTCGAAAAAGAAAAAAAACTGCGAACGTAATAAAGCACATTCCTAAAAAAATAGAATGTAGGTTATCCAGAAACCCTTCTAGTAAAATAATTTTTGAGGATAAAAAAAGAATATGAGAAGAACTTAAAAAGTAGAAGGTCACAAAACTAAACTAGAATTTAAACCTCAAATTAGACAACATATGAAGAACAATTCAAAGAAAAGAAAAAAAATTGGTTTAACCGCACTCTTAACTTAGAAGCACAATGTAAAATAAGGAAATTATTTTCCAAGTTACTTACCAAACATTTTCCAAATGATTCAAAATTACATAAGATATTCAATAAAAACGGAAAAAATATAATTTGGTTTAACCCCGCTTTTAACGTAGAGGTAAAATGTAAAATAAGGAAGTTATTTTTCAAATAATTTACTAAAATATCTCAAAAAATTCAGCATTACATAAGATATTTAACAAAAACAAAAACAAATAGACAAAACGAAAGAAATTTTTAAAAAACTAACTTACAGCACAATGTAGTTAACACTAATAATTTATGCAACTGTAGAAATAAGCATATATGTCCATTAGATGGACCTTGTAAAACTGAAGCAATAATCTATGAAGCAGAAGTTATAGATGTTCATGGTCAGAATAAAATATACATAGGATGAACTGAAGATTCTTTCAAACAAAGATGGTACAATCATAGGTCGTGATTCAAGTTAGTAACTCTTAGGATCTGTACCAAGCTAGCTAACCAGGTGTGAAATCTTAAGGAAAAGAACAGCAGGGACACGATTGTAAGCTGGAAAAATTGTAAAAAGGCTAAGCCTTACAACAACCACAATAACATTTCTAACCACTGCCAACAGGAAAAAGACTAACTCTTGAGCCGTTGCATACATGCAAAAATTCCTCTGAAGCTCACATCGGGCTGATCAAAAAAGTATGTACATTTTAATTACCCCCGCATCACCGATACATTTATAATATCCTTTCTTCTTCTTCTTCTTCTTCTTCTTCTTCTTCTTCTTCTTCTTCTTCTTCTTCTTCTTCTTTCCTAATTTTTAAAGTATATACATATATATATATATATATATATATATATATATATATATATATATATATATATGAAACAATTGAAAATGTTTTCGTGTGACGCGTTTTTTTTGGACTTCATCAGATTAATTCTCGACCATTTGTAATAATTGTCACAAAAAATACATAGGGAAAAGCTCAAGGAATCTAAAATAAAAATTTATATGAACATAAAAGAGGCATTTTACAAAACGATGCATAAAATGCGTTGGTTGTCAAACGTAACGAGACTAACGACAATTTGGACATACAAAATGCCACTCTGATCAAAGGATAAAACAATTCTTTACGACGTAAATGTTTCGAGAGTGCCTTGATCGCAAGGTCATCCACAGGAAAATGTGCCCCCTTACTCTTACATTTCACCATTGCTGGTAAATGTTCAATTATGATAGGGCGGGATATCTGATAACAAAATGTGATGTAAACAAAAAGAAAAATGATCTAAATGAAATTGGCTAGATTATATATATATATATATATATGTGTGTGTGTGTGTGTGTGTGTGTGTGTGTGTGTGTGTGTGTGTGTGTGTAATTTAGAATTCTCAGCATCCCCCGCTCGTGCACATGTATAGTCGCACCAACGTAACAAATTTAGTCCGATGATATCCTAAAGAACGAAATGCTTGACACGAAAACATTTTCCACTTTCTCATACATTTTTCGAAAAGTTTGTAGAATTGAAGTAATTTGATCAAATCCCGTCATTTGTCAATTTTCCGTATTTCCTCATCGAACATTTCTCATATCGCAGGAAGTGATTTTCCTAGAAAATAAACATGGACTGTTTATTTTCGAGGAAAGTTATTTCTTTAAAAGTTTCTGTCTTTGAACAAACTATTTTCTAAGAGAAGTTCCCTGCACATACGCAAACAGACACAAACACACTCACATACAGACAGACAGACACACACAAATATATATATATATATATATATATATATATATATATATAGATAGATAGATAGATAGATAGATAGATAGATATAATTATATATATATGGGGGCGATTATAACTCAAGTAATTATTACATTTTTACCTTAAAGCAAATCGAGGCTTTCAATCGAGAAATTTCGTATTTCCAGTCGAAACAACTTTCAATAAATCCGTCGCGGTATATCTAATTTCATTATCAACGATTTATGAAAAAATGTTGCAGTAATGATTGCCTGTAAGGGATTATTCCCACACGCACACATGCCTCACATTCATATAACTACATGCGCATTCGTTTTTTGTCTGTTTGTTTGGTAGATAACCTAATATTATATATTTACGTCTGAAATGCTATTTTACCTTCATTATTTAGACAGGTATATATCTAGTAATAGGTTTTAAATGTAGGTTCAATAAAAATTTTATTTAAACACAGAGTGCCTACTGTAGATCTCATGTCACGGATTAACTCCTTACATTATTGACATTATTCCGACTATTGTCCTCGTCTTTGTCGGCATATTTATTACAACGTTTCGGCCGTTGTACGCTCCGGCCTTCTTCATGTGATTAGAGTGTTCAACTGAACCCTTTATTTCGCTCAAAGGGGGTAGACTGTTCTAGTTCCACGTGCCATGTTTAATGGATGTTAGTGATCAGTTATGCGGAGGCTAAAACAGTCTACCCCTGTGAGCGAAATAAAGGGTTCAGTTCGACATTCCAACCACCTTAAGAAGGCCGGAGCGTACAACAGCCGAAACGTTGTAATAAATATGTCGACAAAGATGAGAACAATAGTCCGAATGATGTAAATAATGTACATAATACGTCATCTGAGAAATATAGACAGATACTGAAATGCCGAAAGTTTGTAATAAATATGGCAACAAAGATGAGAACAATAGTCCGAATAATATAAATAGTCTACATAATACCTCATCTCAGAAATGTAGACAGACACTAAAAGGACGAAACGTTGTAATAAATATGGCGACAAAATGGAGGACAATAGTCAGAATAATGTAAATAGTGTACATAATACTTCCTCTCAGAAATATAGACAGATTAACTCCTTAGTATGTGCGTTACATTCAAGTTCTGTGCGAAAAGTGGAAAAATAGCAGAACGGTGGAGTTCGATCCTTGGTGGCAACACAACATTTGTAATTTATATTTAGTTGTTCCAAATAAATATAAAAAACATAGTGTAAAACAATGTTTATCGAATATCGTCTGCAAATTATTTTCACTATTCCCATTGCATTTGTACAATGATATTCTGATAAATGATCTATGAAACCTCAGAAAATATAATTTTGGTCCTAAACATCGAGATTGTGAATAAATATCCTTAACTATATAAGGGTAGGCGCAAGCACAGACATTTAGCATCCATATTTTATCACCGAAAATTATTATCAGTAATAATTGCTTAAACATTTCTATAGTAAATTCAGTTGCATTCGACATTAATATATAATCATCTTTCTTTCAGTGACTATGGTCTTCATTCATGAACACTGACAATTCTTCCTGATTATCAATGGTATGACATTAATACAACTAATATATTAGAAACAATTGCCTTAATTCAAGACGACAAACAATCACGATTTTCGTATCTGTCGATATTTCTGAGATGAGGTATTTTGTACATTATTTACATTATTTGGAATATTGTCCTCATCTTTGTCGGCATATGTATTACAACGTTTCGGCCGTTGTACGCTCCGTCCTACTTCAGGTGGTTGGAATGTCGAACTGAACACTTTATTTCGCTCACTGGGGTAGACTGTTCTAGTTCCACGTGCCATGTTTAATGGATGTCAGTTATCAGTTATCTCCTGTTAATTTTTCCCTCTGAAATTTCTCCACTGCCTTAACCGGGTATTGAACTCACACTCTTTGGGTCCTGTCACTGGATCTAACCAACGCCTTTATCCACTGTACCATGTACCATAGAAACCTATTTGTAAAATATACAATACCTTCGTATTATAAATAACTATTTGTCCTGTTTTTTCCTCACCAGCTCTGCAGCGTCATATAAGTGTAGTAACGTTTTGATGAATTTAAGGTTGATTAATTCTAACCGGTTTTCCGATAGAGGATTGGGTTCTCCTTTTCTTAAAGGCGAGGGTCAGAAAGAAATGTCTTACGTTTTGCTGGACTATATTCTTCTCCCTCGTTCATCTTGATTATATACTTTCGATTTAAATTGGGATGTCGTCAGCTTTTTGATAGGCTTTTAACGGAATAATGTTGATTGATGTCCCACTTCTTTTCATTCTGCCACGCCACGTATTTTAAGGCCCTCTTTTTTCTTGGTTATTCTGTCTTCACTTCAAGTGATATTTTTTACGCGCTTTTTTTTCCTTTTTCTTTTTTTATGTATCGTCCTATCACATTAACGTTTGCTTTTATTACCCTTTATCCTTCTTTATTCTGCGATTCGTTTTTGAATTAATTCTTTCTCTCTTTCTGTTGTCATTTCATTTTTAATTAATCTCGTTCTGGTTTCCATCTTTTCTGTCTCTTCTTTTAATTCTTTCTTGGTCTTGTAAAGTCGGCGGAAGTGAACAACATCAACTGAAAGGAACAGATAATAAAATTATACATGCTGCGCAAGATCTCCGCACACCCTTCCGGGTTACAAGCATACTTCAATTTTTCAATTTAATAAAATAAGTATCCAATACAATCAGCTCCCGCTAGTAAATAAACATAGATTGCTGAAGCTTCACAACTGACAACGGTGTCACAATCACCACAAGAAAGTAACAAATCACTCCCAGAGTGACTCCATAATAGAAACAATCCAGTAACACCGCATTGCTAAACCGGGAAGAAGGGTCACTTGGCCCAAACATTTTAAATGGTATATTACTTATTGACTTTCTCTTAACTCTCAATGTGGGGGGGGGGTATTTGGAGCGTAGGCGGAAGTGAACAACATCAGCTCAAAGGCGCAGAAAAATTAAAATACCACACAAGGGCGCAAACATATTTTAACTTTTCAATTTAATACAAACAAATAGGCAATCATATCAGATCCCTCGAGTAAATAAACGTAGGCCTCTGGAGCCTAGACAAGACCATAAAAACCAAACGTTCATTCAACTCGGCACAAAGACTGACAGCAGCAAAATAGATACGAGTCAACCTCGGCGTCTTGACTTTCTCAACAAAGCAATAGGGGACTTTATTTGATCTTGTCTCCCAAAATTACAGTAAAATTTGTGTATCCTACGTTTAAAAGAATATCATTTTATTTGAATCTGCAATAATCTTTTCTCTCATTTTTTTTTATTCAAACGGTGACTCAAGCAATCCTTCCTCAACAAATGGTAAGGATTCGACACGAAATGCACACTGCATCATTCTGCTCCCAACAGATTGTGAACGCCGACACCAGCACAGCATTTTCCAACTTCTTTTTAAGAGGTGCCTAGCCATATTTGCAAAGCACGATTCCAATTGACTTATCGCATAATGGACGAAACTACAACAACCTAACCCATAGGGACCACATTAACGATGAACCTTACAACATTCAACTACGCTAATATATATATATAAATATATATATATATATATATATATGTATATATATATATATATATATATATATATATATATATATATATATATATATATATATATATAATAAAAAGACTTAAACACTAATTGGTCATAATTTATTCCATTGGAATCGTAAATAAGATCCAATTCATCAGACCTACAGATTCAAAAAGAAAACAGAAAAAACATCTCCCAGAATAAAAATTAAAACTTAGTGAGAGTGTATGTATGAGAGTGTGGGGCGAATGCTAGAGTGAATGAAAGCCAAAGAGAGGGGTAACAGACGAGAGAAGAATAGGTAGGTCTAAAGATGAAAGGCGGATTAAAATTTAACAGAGAGAAGTTTTAAAAAAGGAGGAGCCAAGGACGGTTTAAGTGAGAAAAATATGAATATTTTCAAAAGTCTGATACATTAAAGATACACCGGAAAAATTGTATCCAATAATTGGTGACATACACACACAACAGATGATAAAATCTTAAAGCTCGGAAGATGATAGACAGAGAGGAAAAGATACATGATTGCATATGTATGTGTATATTTACCACTAATATTATATATATATATATATATATATATATATATATATATATATATATATATATATATATATATATATATATGGTTCTTGATACTACAAGCAATTTTCAACGCGAAAAAATTACATTCTCAGCGTGAACGATATTGCTACATTGTTGAAAAAATACCCACTGAAGTCACCGTAGAAATAACGGACTAACCTGAAACTATACCCAAAGACCTGTTCATATGACACTTTACGCCAAGCAATAATTAAACAGATGGGAACATCTAAAGAAAGCATCTTACAGGAATTGTTTACTAATGTAGAACTTGGTGACAGGACACCGTCTCAATAAATCCGCCACAAGAGGTCGCTACTTGGAAACAATACCATGGCCGATTCTATTCTAAAAAGGATATTGCTAGATAGATTACCCACAAGGACACGCAAATTTTAGTGCCTACGTCAGAAGACGAAAGCATTTAGAGATTAGCTGATGCCGATGACAGGATTCATAACCAAGAAAAAAATAAAAAAAATAACACGGAGTTAACAAAATTGAAGGAGAATGTAGAAGAATTAAGTAAGTAAAGGGAAAACATGCGTCAACATTATGACGAGAGATACCGTCCAAGGCAAAGTCACAGCGTAAACAGGCGACCTAATAGCAGGTGAAGGTCTATTTTAAGAGACGGAGTATAGCTGGTACCATAAGAAATTCGGCAGCGCAGGACAGAAATGCAGTAAGCCATGCGAGTTTCAGGAAAATTGTTCATCCAGTCAATAAATGTGACCGCACGGCCTGGGCTTCAATATAAAAAAAATGGTCGCCCAAATCAACGACAGCTCTACTAAGATGAACTTTCTGATAGATAGAGGATCGCAGATTAGTGTCATACCAGCTACACAGACATGTAAACAAACTAAGACTATCTTTGCACGAACAGTACAAGCTGTAAATTGATCTTTTATTTCAACTTATGGTGAAAGGACCCACACGCTATATCTAGGGCTCCGAAGAGAATTCAAATGGACTTTCATAATAGCTGACATGAAAACACCCATCATTGGATCAGATTTTTTAATCAAGTTTAAACTCTCTGTTAATATGTCCATTTACATCTTAATTGATGAGGAAACTAGTCTGAAAACATCGGGTATCCGCACTTCACTTTCCACTGCCGGACATTAGCAGCGATATTAAATAATGAATTTGCAGCCACATTCATAAAATTCCCAGAATTGACACAACTATTAACAGACTAAACCGGTAGCATACACTCAACAAAACACCGCATACAGACCCCACTGGACAACTTACATACACCACAGCTTTCATGTTAACGCCAGACAAGTTAAAATTCGCCAAACGAGAATTTCAGATTTTGGAACTCACCTATACACTTGGCCCCTAAGGACGAGACATCTTGATGGATATACGGTGATTTTAGACGGCTAAATGCAGTGAAATCAGCCGAGCATTACCTCCTGACTTTCCTGAGTGTTTTCACGGTTCTACTAATTTTTCCAAACTCCACTTAATGCGTGCATATTACCAAATACCAGTTTCTGACGAGGATATTCGCAAGACTGTGATAACCACTCCTTTGTGGACTCTTTGGGTTCTCACTAAAATGATGTTCGGAAACGCAATGCCGCTCGAACATTCCAGAGATTCATAAACGACGTTTTAAGAGGGCTACTCTTCGTTTCCGCCTACGTGGATGACTTAATAATAGCTAGCGAATACAAAGGAGAGCATACTCAACATCTAAATAGAATGGACTAAGGATAAACCCTGCAAATTGCCACATGGGAATTAACAAAATTAATTTTCTCGGACACACAATTTCAAAAAAGTCGTTACTCTTATTCAAGAAAATATTGATGCCATTACCAACCTACCAAAACTAACTTCAGTCAAAGAATTAAGGAGATTTGTTGGTCTCATCAATTTTTACCGGAACCCCCTATCTAAATGTTCACACATTCTCGTTCCACTAACAACTTTACTCAAAGGAAAACAAAAAACAAAAACAAGAATATCTCTCTAAATACAGAACAAATTCAAGCTCTAGAGAGTGCCAAACACGTTATAATCAGTTTCAACAAATTACAGTTTTTACGGACTGATGACACTGACAAGCTGACCCTTACTACGGATGCATCAGCAGTTGCAGTCGAAGCAGTGTTGAAAAAAGTTAGGAGGGATATTTCTCAACACATTGCTTTCTATTCGGAGGAATTATCTCCTGCTCAGAGAAACTACGATACCTTTTTTCGGGAACTTTTAGCTTTCAAGAATTATTAACACATATCAGAAGGTAGAGGTTTTACAATTTACACAGACCACAAGCCATAAATATACTCATTACATTTTAGCAACAACAAATATTCTCCTAGAGAATTAAGGCTACTACAAGTGAGGGAAACAAATATTCGTACACATACAAAGTTTTAATTTATTGTATTTCCAACTAATAAATAAACATACTTTTCACATAATTAACTCTACACAGATGCATAATAACTAAATATGCATAGAAAACAGAAAAAATGATTTAATAGGATAAAATCCCATTTCTCTATTTTAATGGATGAAAAAAGTATACGTACAATGTAAATTTCAGATTTTAAAACTTTTAAATTGCTTTAATACTGTAGATTATTCAAGTGGGCTATTCTAGAATGTCCCAATAATGTTAACAGTAATTATGTTTAGTCTAAAATAGAAACAGAATAATTTGTAATTGATATTCCTGTAAGAAAGTTATCATCATGGCAAGGGGTAAAGGATTGAGAAATTCGCAAAAAAAAAACTGATAGTTAAGCTCTGGAAAGAAAGTAAAAGTTACAAATCTCAGACAACATGAATATTCCATTTGCTACCATTTGTTCATTCATTGCAAGGTATAAAATACTCTAAACTTTTGAAAGCCAAAGAACAGATGCCCCACAGAAAATTTCTTCAAGATGTTCCATGAAATTAATGTGCCAATGTAAACAAAATCCAATGGTTACTCAGCAACAGTTGCAGGATAGTTTGCTTTCATCAGAAATCTGTGTCACTCAAGGGTCAATGAAATTCATAAGAACACTCTACAGTCACGCTGCCCCCGGAAAACTCTACTGCTATTGAAAAAACACAGAGAGGCCAGGATGAATTTCGTTCGTGAACATAAGGAAAATCGTATAGGGAAAAGTATGGACCAAAATTGAGTTGTTTGTGCGGAGTTGTCGACATCTGTATAGAGGAAATGTGGCGATGCTTTCAAACAAATGAACACATTTTCAATAGTGGAATTTGGTGGTTGGAGCATGGTCGTTTGGGGATGTTTTTGGTAAAAGGTATTAGTAACATATCAGTAATAGATGGTAGAATGAATGCCGTAGGCTGCAGCGTATGAAAATATTTCTGGAAGCAAATTTAATGATTTCGGTTGAAAATCTTGAACTTCCTTCTGATTGGATCTTCCAACATGATAATAAGTTTAAGTACACTGCAAAACCTACGAAGAAATGGCTTGGTGAAAATAATGTAAATATCCTGTAATAGTCAAGTCAATCCCCAGATTTAAACCCAATCAATAATCTGTGGCCTTATTTGAAAATTCAAATCCAATCGAGAGCTCCAACAAACATCCCGGATTTGCAGACCATATACGAAGAAGAATGAAACAAAATACCAACTAAAGATTATCAAATCATTAATTGAGAAATACAAGATGAGGTTGCTTGATGTAGAATGGAATAATGGCTATTCTACAAAGTATTAAATGAAGGTTATGTATTCTTTTTTGTATTGTACGAATAGTTTTTCACCCAATGATAAATGGGGTTTATTTCTATTATATCAAAATTTCTTCTGTTTTCTTGCATATTTAGTTAATATACATCGGTGACAGGTAATTATAGGAATATTAGATTTTTTCATTATTTGGAAATACAATTAAAAATTTGCATATGTACGAATATTTGTCCCTTCATTTTATATCACAGTTTCCCTCGAATATCGAACACGTAGATGCTAGAGACAAATAATTTACCATTTTGCGCTACGGAAAACAGAGAATATGTCAGTAGATAGAATCACGCCAGCGTATGTTGATAATGGAAATGCATCAGCTTCACAACCAACAACGCTGTCACAATCACAACATCCAAATAATAAATCCCCCCAGAGTGACCTCACAGTGGAAACAATCCAGCAACACCGCATCGCTAAATCGGGAAGAAGGGTCACTTGGGCCAAACATTTTAAATGGTATATTACTTACTGACTTTCTCTAAACTATAGTCTGGGAGTGGGTATTTGTAGATTAGTCGAACGTGAACAACATCAACTCAAAGGAGCAAATGATAAAATTAAACATACCGCGTAAGGGCTCCGCGCAGCCTTCCAGGTTACGAACATATTTCTAATTTTCAATTTAATAAAATTAAATAGTCAATAAAATCAGATTCCGCATGTAAATAAACTTAGGCCTCCAGAGACTAGACAAGGCTATAAAAACCAGATATTCATTTAACTCGGCAGAAGGACTGACAGCAGTAATGAGACACGACTCAACCTCGGCGTCTTGACTTTGTCTTTAAAGCAACAGCTGAATCGCTTTGATCATGTCTCCCAACTTCACTTTCTCTCTTCTTCACTAAAAGACTATGTTTATTTCCTCACAGTCAAAATGAAACATTTTATAACATTCATTTCATCGTAAGTAATTACATTTAAAATTTGTGTATCCTTCGTTTAAATAAATATCATTACATTTGAGCATGAAATATTTCTTCTCTCTTTTTCTTTATTCAAATGATGGCGCAAGGAATCTTTCCCCTATAGTTTTTTTTTGCGATTTGTTTTTCACTTATTTTAATTCTGTGATTCCTTCTTTGTATCCTGTCTTATCACCCATTTTCATCACTTTTTTCCCTCGCTCACTTTTAATTTCTTTTATTTTCAGTTTCCCGATCTTTGGCTTCATTCGAATTCCTGTTTTCTTATATCACTTTCCTGCCTCTATCCATTTCCGTTATTGTTTGTTTTGTTTTTTGAACCCTGACTTATTATTACGTTATTTACACTTTGGTAATGAGTGGAACAGAATTATTGAATTTATTATGTTAAGAATGCAACTATCTTTATTTCATGACTGGCGAAAATATATTTGGGATTTAGCAGGAAACAGAACTTAGTCGGAAAAATTGAAGAAACGCAATAAAAAGGTAAGAAGAGAATGAGCAAATGCAGGAATTTAATACGTAGTTATTAGTTCAATTCAGAATCTGAACATTGTATGCTTGGAAATTCCCACTTGACAGCCTTCATTGCCAACTGGCCTTGTTAATAATCCATTGAAGAATTCTATGTAACTCTGCAACCGGATACAACCCTGTCAAACAGGGGCGCGTCTACACCCCAAATCACGCTAATAGCTTGATAATAAAATTTAAGATTTCTCGGTTCTCTTTGAATTGATTTTGATAAAACTTTTCCCAGCTGATTTGCAGAATATGGCAACACCAGTATTCTACGCAACGTCCTTTATTTTTTTTTATTTCAGATTCGACTGTTTTGGGATGAACTAATAGCGTCTCTCCTGTTAAAAAACAATAGGACGTGGAAAAGGCCTCACGATGAAGAAAAGTCTGTCTTCATCAAGGAATGCGATAAAGGCACCTCTTTTCATGACATTCCGGAGAAGTTAGGTCGTTATGTAAACACGGTTAGACGATTCCTGATGGATTTTCGCTAAGCAAGAAACGATCCGATTGTGGGACCTCCAAAACTGTGACAGCTACAGATTTAAGGAATATTATCTGAAAGACACGTGGGAAACCCGGATAAACAAGCGAAGCCATTTTCACAGCCACTGAGCTTCCTCATGTACCGAAAACCACCAGAAATCGCATCCTCGGGACCATGGCCTCCGTGCCAGTACCCTTGAAAGTGATTCCTTTAATGCCCTGTTACAGGAATTTGAGCTTTCAATGGGTTCGGAAGTACATGACGTTGGACATGAATTCTATTCACGGAAGAGACCAGGGCGACTCTTGACGGACCTGACGGTTGGGCAAATGGTTAGGTCTATTTCGGAAACTAACGTTTACGACGTCAACATCAGGGAAGAGGTGTCATGTTGTGAGCTAGTATCACTGGAGACAGATTGGTGGCCCAGCCATGGTAGCTGAAGTCATTAAAATGATCGCAGCCGCCTACCGCAATCTCCGAAAGGAAGTCTTGGATTCATAGCTAAATGACATACTGCTCTTACTTCTGAAGACTCTAGTATTTATGGATGACAACGGTCTCTATCACCCTCTCAGTTCACCCAGGCATACCTAGGCTTTTACGGCATACATAATGAAAGGTTGATTGTGTAGCTGCCTGCCTCTCTGGATCTCAACCCTATAGGAAATCTTTAGTCTAACATTAAACAAGATTTTTATGCCGATGGACGCCATTTCACGTCGAGATAATATCTTATGGGCGACGATCAAAGCTGCAGCAGAGGTAGTCCAACCTGCTACGGTAAGAATTTTACAAATTTCATGACTAATAATGTTTTTGAAGTTATCCGTCGAAATGGCACTCATGTGGCCAAATAATTCACTATGTCAATAAATCTTGTAATATAAATATGGTTTTCTGTTAAATATCGACTCAAGATACGCTTCATGTCATCCTTCATTTTCTCGAAAATGTGTAGATGGATTATTTTCATTTGAACGCCATTATAAATAAAGGACGTTAGACAGAATAATGAAAATCTAACAAGTGTGTTGCCCTATTGTGCAAACCAGCTGGAAAAAGATGTATCAAAATCAATTCAAAGAAAATCGTGAAATCCTAAATTTCACTAGCAAGCTATTAGAGAAGTTCGAGTGTATATGATAATAGTCTTGCATATTCGTTACGTGTCTTGTTGAACGTAGATGAGAAAATGCCTGGAATACTTAAGATTTCTCTGTTTCTATGATACAATTAGATTGTTAAGTGACATTTAAAAATTATTAAGACGAAACTATTTTCATTTTTTTCTAACAAAATTATATTAATAATATTTTGTTGAAAGCAAAGCATTTCCTAGGATTTGGTTATTTTAAACGCCACTGGATTTAATAGGTTCGAGCCTGTCAAAATTCAAGATACGTACTGTGTTTATTTTTGCTTCCGTAATCGGTTTCCATAATAAAAGCTCACTACAAAGTAATGAGTTCAAAAACCGGCAAATTTCACAGCACCTGCATAAATTGCATTTGACTTGGCTGCCTTTAGACTTAAAGGTCAATTAAAAAGTAATAAATAAAAGCACTAACATAATTATAACTATGGTTGGTTGACCAATGAGTATATGATACGTAATGGTCTGTAATTGGATCAATAATCAGAAGCCTTGTTTGGTCTGAAAATGTCGTCTATAAAGGCTGAAGCATTCGGTTTTACAAAGAGTAGACCGGAGAAGTCAAGAAGCATATCTTCCCCTCCGATATCAGATTCTCTGCAGCCGGTGGAAGACATTCTGTGTACCAAGTTCATTGAAAATAATTCCAAACTATGAAGGAACTACTCAAACTGCGATAATCACATGCTGATTAGCCTACGTTCATAGATCAGACAAAACTTCTCACCGTGTCATTTTTCTCTGCCACTTACCGACATTAACGTCTATTGAAAACAATTGTCTTCTTTCAATAACCAACTGGCAGAAATTAACATTTCCTATTCTTTATGGATTGTTTCACTATCATGTTACAATAATTATTTTTTTCTTATTTATTAACGGAGAGTTGCTTGATTCGGTATGTTTCTGATTTTTGTAGCAACTCGTACCTTCTATCCTGATCGTTGTTCAGGCTGAATCGTTTCATCTCCCTTCTTTGGTTCTTTCAAACACAACGTGGGCGTAGAAGGAGTAGACAAAACAACTAGTCGAAAAAGCATATTGAAGTTAAGACCACATTTAGTGTCATGAATAATATAGGATCACATTTCTGACAAAGTTGCATTGAGAATGAAGCCCTGGAAAAGATGCTGGAAGTGATCGACAAGGTGAGGATGGCGCTTGCATACAATCCAAGATATGGGTTTTTAGATTATTATTTTTGTGCTACACGAGGTCCTTACTCAATTCATGCCTTTTCAGAATATCAAACTGTTTTGACCAATCAACATAAATATGCATCACACACACACACACACACACACACACACACATATTAATTTCGGTTGAGCTCTCTGGTTTGAGGTGTGAATTTGTAAACAGTGACTATTTAAGCTAATATTGCACGACTCTTCGGCAGAATTGAGTCACTGTCAGTCACTGAGTGTTTATCTAAATCTAAAAATAAACACGCTAAAATTCACCTTCATTCATGCCGTGCGCCGACGGCTTAGTGGAAGAAGTTCCAACTGACGTAAATTCAGTCGGGTTTCGATCCTAGCTAGAGGCAACCGGACGTCTAGCCACACTGATCAGCTGTGAAACAGCGAAACAGTCTGTCTGTAGATGAAAAATATATATGTATATATATATATTAGGGCGATATCAGTGTGAATGTGGGTGCCTTCGTATTCTTTTACGTTATTTGTCTTTTCAGGACGTGACCTATCATGGTTCACTGTAATTTACTCTATAAATAATTGAGGAGAATTGTAACAGAAGATGCCTATGTGTGTGTGTCGGTCTATGTGTCTGTGTGTGTATTTGAAATTTATTCATGCCCCCAATTCTCGCCCGATTAGCCAATAGTTTGTTCATATGATTCCATCAGAAATTAGTATTCCAACAACCTTTGATGCAAAGATTGTTTGAGAAGTATTATTGAAGCATTAAATGGAAAAATTGCCGAAGAGCCTCTTATTAACCCCCAGCTTTACAGTAAACGTGCGATTAAGGAGGAGGCGTTCATGCATTTGCACTTGCAGTTGAATTAAGTTCTACTGAGTCATCGATGTTTTTGTTTGATTATTAGATTTGTGAACAATGCCATACTATTTGAAAGTTATTACGGTCATAGGGAGTCTTCTGAATATTTAAAACATTGAAACAATTTCACCCCGTGCAACGACCACACAAAAAGGGTTTATCGATGGAATTCATTTATTAATAACAATCAAACACACAATTCATATTATTCACATCACTTAGGTGCCTTGTATAGAGTAGAAACTAGTAAAAACAAATCTGAAGGTGGATCAATGAGTCTGGCTGCTTGAAACGTATATTCCGGGATACGAAAAAGGCGAGTAACATAGACAGTTTCATTAGAAGAGAAAGAGTTTTATATTTTATTTTATTTGGTTTTAATTTTTTATTTTAATTTTCCCCGTTCCTGATTTTATTTAACTGTTTATTCTTAAATGTGTAAGTGTATATTTGCTAGAATAAACAGTCGCTGACCAAAATTAAGACGGATCGGTGAATTTTGTTAAGCATATTTTCACAAATATCTTGTACATTTTTCAACAAAAGAATTTGATATACTGGCAATCAGATAAAAGTATATGTGGAGTGAGACAGAAGAGATGTTTTGAACTAGTGATAAAAAATCACTATTAGTGTAGATAATCTTCCTCTCGATTTTACCGAGATAGGAGATATCGTAACTCATACTAAGTTACAGTCTCAATTGAATATAATCTATTGAGTGTCACATATTGTAGCCCTAATGAAAGAAAGCAAATGTATCAAAACATTGCTTTCCTTCTGACTTTATTTATAATGTTATCGTTTATGGAATTGTTTCCTTTTATGTTGGAATGAAAAAATCTATAATGGATAATTTTTCACGATGTCATGAATGCTAAAGCATAACTGTCATCCGTTGCATTTAAACGCAAAAGAAAAAAAAATCAGTTATAGATAGCTACACATTCTTTGTGCCTCACCAGCATCCCTGATGATGATTTGAACGTTTTTGAGAAATAAATGTGATTTTCTCGGTTACAGTGCATTTCTCGCACCATTTGATTGTAATATACGGAAAAATATTAGTAAACATGAAAGATTGTGATAAAAATAAGCAAACATAATATTTCTAATTTATTTAATCAGACTAAAAGAGAATTTGCTTTCTAAATACACAAATATATATATATATATATGTGTGTGTGTGTGTGTGTGTGTGTGTGTGTGTGTGTGTGTGTGTGTGTGTGTGTGTGTGTGTGTATTAGTAAAGAATTAGTCAATATATACTGCAGTAATCAGTATATTGTCTTATTTACATAAACGTATAGCATATATCTCAAACTGGTATTATTAGGTTGTTCGGAAAATAATTTCCTCATAATGGAATAAGACCATTAAGATCCAACGTGTTACTTAGTGTGAAAGAATTTGAGAAAAATCGCTTTCGCCGACGATGTATTCAGGTTGTAGTGAAAAGAAAAACTGTGTGTAAGGAAAATGCGATGGAATTTTTGACGATAAGTAAGCCAAATTAAATTAACCAATCAGATACAATGACCAAAGTACTGAAAGGTGTTTTTTAAATTATACATTAGACCCGTTGTTTTTGTTGGATTTTACAGCAAGCCATTGGGAGAAGATGCTTGTTTTTATTCTATATTCGCACACATACCGCATTGTGGTAATACTGCTTTTGTGAAGACCGGTAATATCTTCTCTGGTACTTGTTTTAGATTTGTAGTTAGATTTACAAAGTTTCAATTTATTTTCCTTTTCTCTTTTGATCAGACTGGCATTTATTAAATCTAAATTGGGGTCAGTTCTATTAAAGTGAACAACCAGTGCGTTTTAAGTGTTTTTCAATGCAGCGTACCTCTTTTGTCTTTCATTAGAACCTGAAAACGCCGAAATTAACATAGAAACGAGTCGTTAAAAAGCTTTTCCACTTTGTCCCATATTCTCCGCTTTTCTTTCTCATAATCTATTCTATGTCCTAAAACATTCAGTTAACAGGCAGATTCTAAAGCAGTATAAAGTTTGCAATTGAACTCACATGTCGCTTGAATGAAATCCAGGGCATACTGTAAAATATGACGGGCGGAGTCGCTTAATATACCACCAAGTGATACATGCAAGCGGGGAGGCTGGCAGACATTTCTAGACAGGGGGTGTGGGTATACAGGGAGTGCGGTTTTACAACTGCAGCCATGTACTTCCGGGCGACGACGGGTAACTCGGCTAGTACATATATAAATGTGGGCATTTTTGTAATCTTTGATAAACCTTGTTCCGCCCATCCATTTTATGTCATCTCACTAAATATGTTAGTTGACCTGAAAAGTATATTTTCAATAAAATTCGTATATATATATGTGTGTGTGTGTGAGAGAGAGAGAGAGAGAGAGAGAGAGAGAGAGAGAGAGAGAGAGAGTTTGTGTGTATGATAATTGTGAGATTGTCTAACTGTTCAGTCAAAGAATGTCGTGAATTTGCATGAAGGATATCTTTGGCATTCATTGACAGAACAATTAGCGTTACTGTCGGTAGAATAAAATCATTCTCTTAGAACCTTTTTCCGGAAAATAGTTCACTAAGTGCTATCGCTCTTTATAGATTTAATGAGATGGCAGGAAATGGATGACGGAACAAGGTTTACAAAAGATAACAAAACGACAACATTTATTAAGAGCTACTTGTGAAATTCCTGATTACGTTCCTGTCTAGAATTGGTAAAAATGATCTTGTCTTTTGTCTATAATGAGTTTGAATTATGTCTTTGATTTTTGTGAAAGGTAATAGCAATGGTAATGTTAACCGTTTCCGTATAATGAAAAACACAGCACTCATTGACCGAGAGCAGCAAGTGCTAATTTCAGTTGAAATTTATCAAATCTTTTTAATGAAATAATTTTCAGGAAAATATGTTTCTCAACTTCAGTAACTGATATTGCATTTTCCAGTATTGGTTCCTTACTAACCTTTTTTTTAAATATTGTGGAAGGTCAACATCTTGACAATGTCATTGTTTTATATTTAAGTTTCATGTCATATCAATTTTAGTTGTTGCCGTTATTGAAAATTCGCAGGTGACGTGGTTTCTATTACAGTGCTGTTCGATAAAAGTGACTAAACTGATTTTTTTTACTAAATGTTCTCTTCTTCGATGAAACGAAAGTTTAGCTAAATTCAAAGGATAAGCAATCTAAAATCCGAAGAAGAAGCTTTGAAAGCTCTTTGAATTTAGCACTAAGTACTGTCAAGCATCCATTCAGTATAATGTTCTGGGGATGCTTTTCTTTTCATGGAACTGGTTTCTTAAAATCTATTGAAAAGACCCTCAGGAGCGAGCAGTGCAAGAGAATTTTAGAGTCTTGTCTGCTCCCTTCTGTCGAAAGGGGGCAAATCGATCCCACCAAGCTCATTTCTATGCATGATAATGCTCCCTGTCACAAATCAAAATTCTTGAAGGAATACTTTGATGAGAAGCAGGTGAGTGTTATGATATGGCCGCCTCAATCTCATGACCTCAACCCCATAGAAAACTTATGGAGCATTATAAAGTACAGGCTCTCGAGAAAGCAGTTGAGCAACAAAGAGGATTTGATTGCGAATTTCATATCCCAATGGAATTCAATGCTTGGAGATGAGATTTGCTAGAACCTAATCAAGTCAATGCGAAAAAGGGTTGAAAAGGTTATTCAAAATAAAGGAGGACCCATAGATTATTAAATATGTCGAACTATATTACCTATTATAAATAAATTATACCTCTATTATTCTTTATTTAAAGCTGTTCGGTTATGTTTCTATTGATTACTAGTTGCAGGAAATAAGTGAGTCAATTTTTGCATGAAGTTTTTCCCTAAATTTCATTTATATCCGAAATTATAATTATCAATAGAATACCTTAGTGTGAGTAAACTTTTTTACTAGGTGGTCGGGAAGGGGTCTTTATATTAGTAAAATTAAAAACAAGAGGCGAAAATATTTTCAAGTAAAAAAAAAATCAGGTGAGTCACTTTTATCGAACAGCACTGTATTTAGTACAGTTCCACAAGGTTCGAAAAAGGATGGTCTTCCTAAGACCTACAGGTTTCATTCGTTTAGATATTTATGAACATCTTACTTGCCATCCATATAAAATCCACGATCTAACGTAATTATTTAACAACATGGTTCGATTTTTTAGGTTGATTATTTCTTTTTGATATTTTAATTTTTTTTTCAATTTGCGTTGTTGGATGAGACTAGTGAACTATGGTCGCCTATTCTATGTTAGTGATAATTTCTTTATCTTCGATACTTTGTTATAAGTGATCCATACGCTGACATGTATGAATTATTTATTAGTTACTAATTCCACATCCAGAATTCTTATGATGGATTTGGAGTAGGTCTTATCCCTGCTTTTATTCTAATTCCAGATCATAGTTTCCGTTTGGGAAAGGTTTACCTTGAGTACTATTTCTTCGAACAACTGGCAGAAGATGTTCTATTTTGTTTAAAGTTATTCTTATCCGAATTTTGAATACCGATATCATCGGAATTCAGTTGAGTCAAATCTTGGAAGGTGGCTTCTAATGTGTGAGAAGAGGAAGGTCTAATCATGCGGCGATATGCTGATGTGAAACCGACATAGTCGATAGTACGCGATTTCTTGAAATTGTTTCATGACATATGTCCCATCATTACACGCCTTAATAAAATGAAAACAGAAGATGATTTCGAATGTGATAACTTTCATAAAACTGTGAAAGCCTAGTTAACTTAATATTCGTTAGTACTTTCACCTTAATGGATTCAATTGAGATACATCTATATGCGTGAGGTTTTGGAAGACGAGATTTTATGAGATGTGCCCCCCCCCACTTTGGTAGGATGCGTTTCTGATTCAAGACTTCCTTCATTAAAGTGAGAAACTTATTTTTTTATTCGGATGGTATGCTATTCTCAAAACTTCAGTCTCAATCTCAAGAGATGCTTTATTATTCTTTAGATTTTTAAAAAGATTTCTTTACTTCCTCATCACTAGGCCCGTTTATTGTCCCCGTTTGTAGAGAGATTTCATAATGGACGGATGGATACTGGTGTAGCTCCAGATGCCGAAGTAAATAGTCTTGTTGGTTACTTCATCTGGTCTATGCCATATCATGCGGTGTTTGGTTGGATGATCGAAACACGTTTCAGATGGAATATCTTTTAGAGTAACAAAGATTTAACAAGACTTACTTAAAATGCCAAACTGATAAAATATTTTTAAATCAATTTTGCCTAAAATAGGCACAGCGATAAGAGTGCGAAGCAAAAAAGAAAAAAGTTCTTTTAAAGAAAAATATTAGATTTTCAACATATTCTCCTTCTTTGCCCATTCTTATCACTTAATGACCTTCATTAAGTGGTGAGTGTAATAATATTCATTTAACATTATATAGTGACTATGGTAGATTGAATTTCAGTAAATGCGTATATGTCAGAATAAGGACAAATTGATTATAATGATCTTCATTCACAAAGAGTGGGCTATGACAAATCTGTGTGTTGGTTAACGATTACATAATGAATGAGCGACTATTTTAAGTTTGCTGTGCCAATAAACTAAATGTTTTATCCGAAATTGAGAATGGAACACATAATTTTGCAGTTGTTCGCCTAAAATGTGTTTTCGTAAATTTTAACTGAGACTTGTGAAATTCGAAAATGGATTTTACGCTATTCCGGAATTAATATCAAATAATAATGTAATGCTTATGATTTTCATACAGGTTATTTCGTAATTCGATTTCTAGATTTTCAGTTTGTCATGATTTCTGTTAATGAATATAAGTCTCTTGTAGTTGGTTGCTGAGCAACCAACCCATCTGGCTCCATAGCTTTGTGTGCATAAGAATGGATTACTCGCAAGGTTTTGTTTTGTTTACCAGCAGTGTCTTGCAAAGCGCATTCTGTGTTCACGCAAGATAGTAGAAATATCAGGGATGCTTCCATAGAGCTGTTCAGTATGGCACCCATCATCTGAGTGTAGGTTCCAACAAGCTTAGATTCAAAGGGTTTAGTTAACGTCCAAACAGTGGTGCCGTACATTAAAACCGAATCTACAGTGAAAAAGTTTGAAGTTGTCTGGGAGATCAGATTTCCCGATTACACCTATTTTATTCAAAACGCCCCAGGGGTTAGCTATGTGAAATTTCATCTCATTTTGATGCCATCATAATTAGCTTCCGACCTTGATGCTGGACCGTGATGTTTGATAAACTCATAAATACCCGAACAAAAGCTCGACTGAATAATAATCACGTTTCTTCTTTAGCTGTGTAGGGATCAAAGATTTATTGGTTTACCTACATGGTTGGAAATTCTCACACTATTGTAAATAATGCAATACAAAACATTAAATGCAGATGACGGAAATATCAATCATTTTATGCCTCAAGTATGAATGACAAAAATTTACGTCTGATCGTGAGTAATGAAAAAGAGCTTCTGTCTGCAAGTCAGGTCCTCGCATGGATACTCCTTCCTAAAAACAAAAAGGCGCTCAGCAGATATTCAGTACGGCTGGCTAGGTCCATAGTTCTGAACCTTTTGATGCAACAACATAAGGAAAAAGATTGGCAGCATCATATGCAAACACTGCAACATGGTATGAAGCATTAAAATCTACCTCAAAGAAGTAGATATTTAGAGGTAATAATTCTAATCAAAAGTATAATGATTTAAATCTTTCAACAATTACCTCGAAATTAATGTTAGCAAACGTTAACTGAGCTCTTACTTCCGGTGTTAATTGTTCTCATGTTTTGAAATCAAATACAGCGAGTTCGATGCTCACAAATGACTTACTATGATGGATTTTTACCTTAATAACTTTTGTAAATAACTACAGGAAATCATTATAGCAACTAGGATTTTGACTGCGTTAACATTTTCATCAGCATTCTAGGCTTATCTACACATAGAGCTCTATAGTTTTTTTTTTATCTTTATCGGATAATTATTTCATTATATACGCCTCATAATTTTACCTGCCCTGTGGCAATTCTATTTAATAGAAACACTTCTTTTGTTTTGCTATTCACTTTAATTATTGCTTCGAAGTGGCGTCTAACAGTAGAGTGCGTATAATGAAGAAAAACTGAACATTGGCAATCCTAATATTTCGTTTTCCTCAGTAAGCTGACAGTCTGGCATTTACCCAAAGGCGTCGTTTTCTTAAAGTAATACCTAAATGTCTCTTATTAAAGACGCGATTTTATCATATAAAAATACTCTTATTTAACAAAAAACGTATAAATAACACCATGTTCAGGGAAATTATACAGAACCGAAATTCTCATAATAAATATATATATATATATATATATGTGTGTGTGTGTGTGTGTGTGTGTGTGTGTGTGTGTGTGTGTGTGTGTGTGTGTGTGTGTGTGTGTGTGTGTGTTGAGAGAGAGATATAGATGTTTTCTTACTGAGTGGATGACTGTCCGTACGTATTCCATTTTCCTGATTATATCACATTTAATATTTGGTCAAATAGGTTCCCCTAAATCGACTCCTCTGGAATATTACCTCAAAAGTTACACAATGCCAAATATTGACTAAAAGCTGTATTCGGGGACACGGAGTCGAACATGAATATGAACCACACTGAGTGCAGTAAATACAATTTAAAAGCCACAATTTGGAAAGCCACTGTTATCGACACGGAGGACGCGTTTGGTAAATATCCATTTGCTGCTTTTTAGTATTCCGATTCCATTCTATTTGTTAAAACTTGACTAATGCATGGAATAATAATGCAAACACAAAATGTAGTTAGAATAAAATGTATTGAAAGAAGGTAGTGTACACAATATTTACATATAGTCTTTTGTATATTTCTGGGAAGACCGTTCCTGGAGAATGAGTTGACTAAGTCGCAGTCGGGCAGAGTCTCTAGTTGGATCTCTGTATTCGCTTCCATGTCTTCCGGTACCAACCATATTTATATCGTCGGTACTCCGCTATGCAAATTAGGTGGATCCTACCACAACACTATTAAATCTGTTTTTGTTTATAATTTGATGTTTTTGGACTTCAGAGCGACATTAATGTTTAGGAGAATAATTTTTTAAAGTTTTAGTCATTTCTGCACTTAACTAAAAATAGACCGATATTTGCTGAAGATTTGTCGTTTAGTTCCGCAAAATTTACTTGGGATTTCTCATTTACTTCAGTTTCCAATTATATATAAAAAACAAAAATGGAAGAAAAACTATTCATGGTCGGATTTATAAAAAAAAAGGCGTGGTTTTACTTTTATTACAATTATGAATATTGTTGCCCACGTTTAAAAAAGATTCAATTTACTGACCTCATTAAGCGTTAGAATATCTACTGAAAAATAATTAATGCTCCTAAAGAAGAAAGTATGAAAAATAATGAATTGTAGAAAGAATCATGAAAAAGATTATATCATTTACATTTAATGATCGATTTGCATTTTAACGGTTGCAATTATAGATTCACTTTTAAACATCATGAATACAGCGATGGTTTCAGAATTAACGCGTGTCTGTTAATGTTTCGCACCAAATGTATGTTTAAATAAGAATAAATGACCTACACGTTAGAGGCTTTTACACGAATAAGCTTGTTTCTTAACGTCAGTAACACATGCGAATTTTTACCTGTGAATAGATCTCACATACAAACAAATGAAACTGCTGACATTTGGTCTCATCTAGAGTATCTCTAAGTTAAAATAACACCTGTACAGACTTGCCAATTGGGTCTGCTCTTTAAGGACAACTGTTCAGGGAACTATTTTCAAGAGAAGTTATATTTAGTAGAGGAAATCAGCCTTATGCTCAACGTACAGATCTTGGATGGTGTTTAAGCCATGGCAATAGCTGTGTGAACTACGGCGACGACCTCGGAATCAGCCACCACATAGTAGTCAAAGGATCTCGGTCAATCTCAAAACTGAAATGCACTATGTGAGTCGAATTAAAGTCAAATAAATTATTCTTTCAGATATCATAAAATCCCTTGAGTCAGAATTAGAAAGAGCTGAAGAAGATGGTAATGTCTCTCAAAAAGTTGAGACATCACTAAAAAGGGACACCTCTCATTAGGAAATGCCTTTAACATTTAAACTATTAATACCAACATTACCTAACTGTTATGGTCCAGGTTCCTTGTACCACGGTGATGGTCCAAGGTAGAACCAATGAACAATAACTCGGACACAAGTATGGAATAACACAGATATATTACAAACAGAATATGTACAAAAGAAGTAGAAGTGTTAGTAATAACAATCAGGTTAGGTTAGAGAGAACTATGTTGTCTCGACCAGTATCACTATTCCAATGTCTTACAGTAATCGTCTGACGTGACTCTGTCTGTGACAGTCTGTCTGACTCACTCACTCACTGACTCTGACTCACAATACTGCTTCCTACAGAGGCGCAGTATTTATGGTGTACGGGATAGTCCATTACTATTATGGGTAAGTTCCCATAACACTAACAGTAAGACATACGCCAAATTGTCTGGAAAATAAACTAGAAAATGATCAGAGGTACTATCAAAATTATATTAACTTCATGGATGACATAATTGCACGCAGTAATGCAGAAAAGGTACCTGAGAAAGTGACTGGCAACAATTCAACTTGGTACATTCCACATCATGAAGTTTACCATCGATGAAAACATGGGAAAATAGGTGTGATATTCGACCGTTCTGCCATGTTTCAAGAGACGCCTCTCTATGACCCTTTACTTCCCTATCCCGAACTGAACCTTACATGTTTGGGGGGGGGGGTGTCCGTTGCCGCTTCCGAAATTGGATTGCTGCACGCTCATGTGTAATATCGAAAGAATAGTTTTACGTGAGAATAGAAAATCAAGGTGAGTTGACTTTTATTATGGTGGGAGAATGGCAACATGGATACAACAGTAACTCTCTTTAGAATGGGATTAATTTGTTTCGAGCGGTTTCGTCTCCTGGCTGAACCAATTTTGGTCTGAAATATCTAGCAGCACAGGGACAACTCTAGTTTAGTGAAGATACTATACGCTTCGTCCAGAGAAATCCTTATGTGGATGACGGTCTAACAAGAGTTCAAAACGATACAAATGTTATTTAAATTATCAAGGAATCAGGAGAACTCTACAATTTTATTTCCAGCAGCAAGAAGGTGATAAAAACTATCTAAAAAGAAGATCGTGCCAGTATAAAGGTTTAATATCTGGCTTTAAAATTGTCTCACCTGGAGAGATCAATTATTGTAGAATGATACCTAACATCAAATTCGTCCCAATTTAAAATCCCATCTTCTAGCAAGAAGAAGCATGCTTTCTAATATTGCGTTTGTTTCTGATCCACTAGGGATTATAGAAGCCTTTTGCCTTTTAGGGAAACAAATATTCCAGCAAATGTGACAAGAAAAAATGGTTGAGATGAAGAGCTTTATGAATATCTTAGAACTCAGTGCGAGTTCTGGGTCAGAGATCTTTCCAATCTAGTTCAAAGGCAAATCAGCAGATGTTACTTACCTTCTGGATTTGGTGTACCACCATTTTTCAAATGTCACCGTATTTGGCGAGTGTACTTGCCTGCGATCCATCAATAATTCATTGCTGTTTGAAAGTGGGAACGTCGAGAGTCTCGCTAACAAAAATCAAAACTATACCGAGATTTGAACTCTCGATTGAATTTATCACGTTTAGAGTCGACGAAATGATACAAAAAGAGCTCGCAATTCTTTTGGACAGATTGTATCGTTGTTATTTGTTGTATAGACAAGGATTCTAAAAAACTTCAGATGCTTATAGCTATCGGCATACGAAGAATTAAATCATGTACTCAACTAGAACAATTGGCTTATCTTGCTTCTAAAGACATCTGGCAGATCATGTTTTTATAGGCTTGACTGGAGGGCAATTTTAAAATCTTTAATTGATTAATAGGGTCGGAGACTCCCTGAAAAATAAACAATAACCTCACAGAGAATATAAGATGGTAGAAATAAAGAAATATGAACCTGAACTCCGCAAGGCTTTTGTGTGCAATACAAAGGCAAAGGAAGAGATAGAATTATTATTATCATATAGCCTCAAGATATGTTCCTATTGATCTAAGAGTGTAAGAGCAATCACTAGATTAAAACGAAGGGTCAAAGAATACAAAGGTTTGAAAGAACGACCAATGAAGGTACAAGCCTAGAGGAAAGAATGAAGCAGAATTAAGCTACCTCAAGAAGAAGCATTCTCGGAAAAGATAGGCTTAATTGCAAAAATTGAGTCGGCATCCTGGCCTAAGTCAAGCCAATTTATACTGGCCTAAGTCAAGCCAATTTATACCCATACGTGGAACTTCCGGTAATATAAAATAGTCAGGTTTCAACTTTACTTACTATTACTTTCCATGACAAAATGATATAATCAGGAATGTGGAATGACGATTAATGTACTTCCAGCTAACGGAGCATGAATCTTAGGAGGCACGAGTTTTGCTTTCACCACAGATCTTCAAATGGTGTTAAGAGTAGAAAATACAGAAGAAAGACTGAGGAGAAGAAGATGAGGGATTTACCTGACAACATAATCGAGACAATTCCTTTCTTTATTTACATCGGCATAGATTGCTTTGGTCCTATCTAAGTGAATGAAGGAAGGACAATTATAAAAAGATACGGTATCTTATTTACGT
>OZ038489.1:120182138-120247138 GCA_964036315.1 Acanthosepion esculentum | reverse complement strand
GTATCTGTCTATCTATCTATCTTTTTATGTATCTATCTATCTATGTATCTATCTATCTTTTTATCTATCTATCTTTTTATGTATCTATCTATCTATCTATCTATCTATCTTTTTATGTATCTGTCTATCTATCTATCTTTTTATGTATATATCTATCTTTTTATCTATCTATCTATCTATCTATCTATCTTTTTATGTATCTATCTATCTATCTATCTATCTATCTTTTTATGTATCTATCTTTTTATGTATCTGTCTATTTATGTATCTATCTATCTTTTTATATATCTCTCTCTCTCTCTCTCTCTATCTTTTTTATGTATCTATCTTTTTATATATCTTACTATCTATATTTACGTATAGCCTTTAATTTGTTTTAAACTGAAACATTTTTTAAAAGAAGTCTGGATTTCCGATGTGCGCGTGTCATGTAGTTTCTTTTTTCTACAAAACTTGAACCCTGAATGTACGCCCCAAATAATGACATATATATCTTCGTCATGCACGGTGATTGCCGTGTGACAAATTCATACGAGAAAACTTTCAGATCCATTACGCTATACGGCCTGGAAAACCTGGCAAGTGTTCTCCTCCTAAAATTGTTATTTTTGTAATTGTAATATCGTCGCATGATTGCTAATATTATTAATGGAAATATCGAGATTGTTTTTATAATTCTTGGGCAGTTCGTGGTAGGAAAGTTTTCATCCAATTGGGTGTGAAAAAGTTTGCAATCCACCCAGAATTGATAGTGAGCAGAAGCCCTGCAAATGAATTCTGTAGTTATAATAATTTGTTGGAATGTTAGCCAAAATACGATCGTTTTTACATAACGATGATCCAGTGACGACATAACCATTCATGTATTGAATGCACTCAGGTTCTCAGTGAAATCAAGTAGCAAATCACTTGGTCATTGTTTTGTTTTGAATATATAGAAGATATGTTGATGACTATTTTGAAAAAGATCAAAGAGTGCAAAATTCAACTCTAACACGTGCGTATAGAAATAAGTGTTGAAAGGAAAAGACGAAAGAAACTGCTGTAAAACGTCATTTTAATCTACGACCATATAGCCTTTCACGGAGCGAATGAGACGGTTGATATTTAAAAGGGTGTAGAATTTGAGGGGACAGTTTATTCGCTTTAACCTTCCAATCTTTCCCCATGTCACCTTTTCAATTTTGAAACCCTTTTGAAAGGGGAGACATATTTACAATATCCTCTGGTGATATGAACAGCGCTGCAGTATTTTAATGAACAAAGATTAAAATAATTTTTGCAAGGGTTAAACATGGAAAACGATGGAGGTCAAAGGGTTAAAAAAAGGTTAATATGTAGAATTGCATGTGCATTTCATTGCTTCAGGTCATTTCCTTCAAAATTGGATCGAGCATTTTTCAACATCCCTATTGTTAGGCAACATTCATCTCGCAGAAAATGCTGTGGCCAATTAGTTAAGTAGATTGTAATCCCAGGTTAAATCGTTGATTAATGTCTTCATCTTGTTCCCCAGTGTATTAAATACAATTTCTGCGATTTATTAGATTAATATTCGTAGGTGAAAATGGTCATTAAATAAAGGTATCTTAATTCCAATTTTAAAGAAAATTCTACTCTGTTTAATGAGAATTTCAAATTCTGTTTTGTTAATATGAATCGCCTGGGTAATATCAACGGATTACTCCCCTACACACACACACACACACACACACACACACACACACACACACACACACACACACATATATATATATATATATATATATATATATATATATGAATTTTTCGATTTAAACGTTATTTTAATTGGATACTCATATTTGAGTAGATGCACTTTTTATTTATTTATTAAACAGCATATTTGTTTATTTGCATCTTCCGTCAGAATGTTCTAGAAGGTCGCGTGTTTTTAGACTAGTTTTCTTAATAAATAAATAAAAACTAACCATCTATTCAAATAAGGGTAGCCATTTAAAATAATGTGCAAACCAAAAAATTCAATATGTCAGATTAATAAAAGAAAAATCCATTCCGAACAAGATGTTTCTTTAAACTTCTCATATACATATATATAGATACATACATATATGCATATACATATATATATATATATATATATATATATATATATATATATATATATATATATATATATATATATATATATATATAAATAAAATATGTAGTACGTAGGGCCAATGCATGGTTCGGAATGAAACATGTCGAGCAAGGTAATGCCTGAAAAACATTAAAATGTTTACCGAAGAAATGTAGTACGGATGTAAATATAAATATAAAACATTGAAGTCAACACTAATAGGCGACAGGCTGTTTCATGCTAGACGCCTCTGAGTGTTGACTTCATTGTCAAATATATATATATATATATATTCAAAAATAACGGATTCAACATAGATATAAAAACTAACCTAAACGAAGTAGGTTTTCTAGATGTTTCCTTCAACCAAAGAAAAGGCACACACAAACCATAGAGAAAACCCAATGATAAACTACTTTATATACACACATCTTTCAACCACCCGCTTTCTATAGTCAAACAGATACCAAAATCGATTAACCGCAGGCTTTCTGACAACTCCTTCAAGGAATCTATATTTAACAAAGCTAAGAAAGACAACGAAACAGCCCTAAAAGATAGCGGATTCCCAGCAACAGTCACATACTCACCACAGAACACAAACAAGGCCAACAGGAAAAGAAATATCATATGGTTCAACCCACCGGACAGCAAAAGCGTAAAAACAAACGTAGGAAAAATATTCTTCAAACTTTTACACAAACACTTCTCGGAATCAAGCACCCTACACAAAATATTCAACAAAAACTAAGTAAAAATCAGCTACAGTGCACCGAGAACATGGCACAAATAATAAAAAAGCACAACAGGAAAATTATCAACAAACCACACGACCAAAGTAAACCCACGTGCAATTGCAGAATAAAGAACGAATGTCCCTTAAACGGTAATTGTTTACAAAACAACGTAATAAACCAAGCCACGATAAAATCACCAGATAATGAAGAAAAAGTATACATAGGAGTAACTGAAGAACCCTGGAAACAAAGAAATTATGTACACAAAACATCTTTCACAAATAGTAAATATGCGAACAGCACAATGCTTTCTAAGTATATCTGGGAAATTAAAAACAAAACGCACACCACACCAAAAATATCTTGGAAAATAAGGAAAAGATCATCAGCCTACAACAACCAATCAAAATCTTGCAAACTTTGCTTGGAGGAAAAATAGCTAACATTACCTTCCCAGACCAAAATAAATTATTAAATAAAAGATCCGAGCTCATCTCAAAATGCAGACATGTAAACAAATTTTTACTACGTTAATTAAAAATCGAAAATGGAAAATAAATAAATAAATAAACAAATTGACAATAAAATAAGCAAAATAAATTAATCCAAACAAATTACCAAATCACACCTGTTAGAATAGACGAAATAGAATAAAAATAGGGAACAAAATTAAGTTAATAATAAACAAAATAAGGTAAATAATAAAAAAAATTAGTAAACTATTATGACCAAAATATTAGTTAGACTATAAAAAGCAAACTAAAAATCGAACGTAAAAATAGCTATAACTGCTATATAACGATAACAAAATGAATAAAAAAATAAAAAATAATAATATACTACCTTACTTAAAAATCGAAAACCAAAAAGAGAAAATCTACAGTATAACAAATAAATAATAAGAAGTAAAATAAATTGATCCAAATACATCCAAATATATAAATAAACTAACAACCGATACCGATAAACTAGCCGTTAGAAAAAACAAATAAAGATAATCAATCCAAATAAATACGTGAAATAATAAACAAATTAAAAACTGTTCCCGCCAAAATAATGGTTAGAACAAACAACAATCAACTCCCAAACAAAGAAAATCATTAAATAAGCTATATAAACGGATTTTTACTACGTTAATAAAAACACTGATCAAAATAAAATAAAAAAATAAATATATATATATGATAAGAAATAAAAATAAAAATAAATGAAAACAAGCAAAATAATTTAACCCAAATAAATAAATAAACAAATAAACGACTTCCCGTAAAATAACCACTTAAATAGACTACCCACAATGCACCACTGACCCGTATATATTAATAGCCGAGAAAAATAATAGCACTCGTGGCCTGATGATTGCATGTAACATGAAACAGACTGTCGCCTCTAAGTGTTGATTTCTATGTTCACTCATATAAATCACCACACTGTCGCACCACATAAATATCGTTCCTAACTCACCCCCTAAGCTTAGATCCTACCTTATAACCTACGCATCGTTCCTGTTTCACCACCTGAGCTTAGATCCTATCTCACAACCTACGCATCGTTTCTCTCTCACCAGCTAAGCTTATATCCTATCTCACAACCTACGCATCGTTCCTTTCTCACTAGCTAAGCTTATATCCTATCTCACAACCTACGCATCGTTCCTGCTTCACCACCTAAGCTTAGATGCTATCTCACAACCTACGCATCGTTCCTGTCTCACCACCTATGTTTAGATCCTATCTCACAAACTAGGAATCGTTCCTATCTCACCAGCTACGCATCGTTCTTATCCCGCCAAGTAATCATCGTATGTATCTCGACATCTAAGCTTCGATCCTCTCTTATCACCTACGCATCATTCGTACCTCAACACCTATGCATCGCTCCTAACTCGCCATCATCGCTTAGATCCTATCTCACCACTTACGATTAGATCCTATCTCATCACCTACGCATCGTTCCTCACAACATACGCTTTGATCTTATGACACCACCTACACTTACTTCCTCTCATATAACCTACGCATCATTCCTATCTAACCAACTATACATCGCTCCTATCTCGCCGCCTACGCTTTGATCCCATCTAATCCATTACCTTTCGTTTTTATTTTGAAACCTGCGTTTCGATGCTATCTCATCACCAACGCATCTTTCCTATCTCACCACCTACGCTTCGATCCTGTGGCAGTCACACTTTTTCTTTATCAAATTTCGCCACATTGTCTTACGACCTACGCTTCGATCCTATCTCACTACCTACGCTTCGATCCTATCTCTCTACCTACGCTTCGATCCTATCTCTCTACCTACGCTTCGATCCTATCTCTCTAGCTACTCTTAACTAAGCTTTTCATTTTTTGTTTTGGAAGTGAAGGTTATGAAGATAAGGAGCTACTTATATGAAAATTAAGAGTTCTTCATAAAAAAAGTTGTCTGGTTGGAACGTTTTACATTTGGAAAGCAGAATGGCGTGTCCTCACTCTCAAGCCAAATTGCTCGATCCAAGGAATGGTGCTCGTTTGAATATAGGCGTGCAAAGTTGCGTCAGGACAATATTAAAAATCCATCAAATATAACGAGCCATGACAGACAGAAATCAATGTGTCAAAGTTTTCTTGTATTTCAAAACTATATTTTTTTTATTTTTGTAAATGCCCGTTAGCAATTGAAAGCGCTCGAACATATATGTTATTTTCACACACACACACACACACGTTCGCGCGCAGACACACACACGTTCGCGCGCAGACACACACACACACCCCGACCATTAACAAACAACGACGGAATATATCTCTAGCTCTCATTTTTCTTCACCAGAAATATCGGCAGTATTAACATGGCATATTCTAAACTCATACAGAAAATGAAAATGCATGCTGTGGCGATGCCATTGACCTCTAACCAGAATGACAGAAAGACAGTGAACTTCTTGTAAATAGCTTGGCCTTTTGTGTTTGAAGGTTTCTGGCAGAGCATATAATATACGACCAAGAGAAATACATTTTCTAAGCGGTCAGACGTCATATCAACGGTCATGTTCATAAAACACCGGCACCAAACAAGTTGATGAGGGTCATCGCTGAACACCCAAATGTGGCGGAGATACTTAGATATCCGAGATAAGAAAAGGGCTGTACAAAGCCCATTCAAACCGTGTATTCAAAGTGCTTGCTAAAAAGCTCCAGCAAATACAGTAAGAATAAATTTGAATTGGATCAGATGATGAAAAGAAAAAAACAAAAAATTGTTTCTTTCATGTCCGGCCCAACGTTGAGATGCAGAACATAGTGGTCAAGAGTATGGCAGTCAAGCAACAAATTTGATAAATGTTTGGTTATTGCATTTTATTAAGAGCTGAGTTTGAATTAATGGTTACATCAATGTCATTTTGGATGAGTAATAATTGTAAAATGCGGCTATGTTACAAATAATGAGATTTTATTTTTAATCTTACATTATTAATTACAAAATATATGCCGATGAGGAACAAATCCGACCTAGGCCGACAATAATTCATGACAATCCTTTGCACGTGTTGGGGATAAGAAATAAAGGGTACATAAATAACAGCCACCTGAACTAGCCTGCCACCTTTCCATTATATCTCGGTCATTCATAAACGTCATTTTTTTGTTTTTATCACTTGTCAGAATCTGAAAGAAAATAAATACCGTGTTCATCACAATTGGCAATTTGGAGTTGACTGAAAACCTAAACTAAAATTGCAACCAGAGAGTCAAGGAATAATTGGTAGTCTGCAGTGTTCGGCATTCGAACGTTGCGCTGAATATTATGTAATTTTAACAGATGTGATACAATGTGATATCTGTCGGTTTCCTTTGGTGCAAAATAATCTGAACAGTTGCAATATATATCCGATCATAATATGATTCAGTAACATAACCAGTTTGAGTTAAAATCTTAAGACAGTTATTACATTTAATTCATAATATCACTTTCGATACTAGAAATCATTTAATTGAACACTTAATAATTTTACAATGTAATAATAAATATTTACGTTGTTTCAATCAGGCAACTCCGTGTTCTCTAGATGATCTTAATCACTAATTTCATTAAGCTGATTTTATAAATTATCAATCGATACGAATCAGACTTTGCTTCGAATACCATTGAGATCGATAACTGAAAGAAAGAAGACGCAAATGCCATCTGACCCTTTATCGATCCTGTTAAATATACTGTGTGCCAGCTTCCAATACGGGGAAAGATATTGGCAAAATTAGTATTAAAGAAAGATAACGCTTATCTAATGACCTACTCGATGATCCAATATTTAATTGCTTTAATCAATAAATTGCGAGGACATTAGATCGATCGGCAAACTAACATTTGTTGTACTCGAAAAGCGACAAAAGATTAAGGTAAACATATATTATTCTCAATCAAGATTTTCACGGCAATCATATATTGTGTCTTTCGCAGAGAATCAAATCGGAATTTTATGCAAATTACTCAGTAAGTTTCTCAATTATAATCAATTTTAAAAAACTGCTGTTTTGGATGGTCGGGTGGAGTAAGAGCAGTTCCAAATAATACATCGATGAGACGATTTCGAATTCCAGTCAAATTAAATACTTTCACTTTCACGCAAATATCATTGGGAAATGAATGAATGAACTTTTTTCTCACACACAGCTATGGGTTAAATAGTTAGGCAGACTTCAGCCTTGGTTCGCAAAAATCTAAGACAAAAACAACTCTGAATTCAGAACTGGTTGTGCCTGGGGGTTTAGCAATTCCGTCCCTTAAAACCATAGTTGATGTAGAAGTCCCAGCTGCAACTCCTAGCATGTTCAGAAGTGTGGCCCCATACTTCTCAGTGGATCCTATAGAACTTGAGTGGACTGACCGTATACGGTTTCACCTCCACTTGCAAACGTTCACTTTACGAATTTTCAGTGACACACACAAACATATCTACAGATAGAAACGTTTAAACACGTCATCGGTTCGGAAATTTAACTATCGCGAAATAATTGACATTGATATAATTGATCAGCATGAATAGATATTAGTGTCTCTCTGTAGGGATTTAGGCGCTTTTCTCATTTATTTATGTTTTTTTTATAAATGTATATCTTATTTGGAATTTATCTATTATAAGAAGTGTTGTCAGTTTTGTTAAAGGGATTCTTCTTACTAACATCGATGCTAACTTATTTTAGAATTTTATCATTTTTTCCAACTTTAAGATACTACAATTACAGTTTTCTTAAATAACCGTCAACTACATGTGACCAAGCACACCCGTCTGCCAGGGTCGGCTAACTGTAACCCTATTACAAACACCTGCTAAATGCACAAAGCCCACTGTGGTTTTTACTGCTACTATGCTGAGCGAGCTTTATTGACAATTTCCAGAGGATAGCGCCCAATCTGGCGCGAAGAACGCCATTACACTAAAGTCCTCGGCCACGATGACTTGTTATTTTGTTCTAGTAAACCATGGAAGGATTCCGAACAGTTCCATCTGTCCAGTTTCAATCAAAATACTTGGCTCAATCTTTTGTATGTTTTTCAGGTTATTCCCAACGGTATCTCGAGATCGTTCTACTTTCTTTTTCTTCTTTATGTGCTGTGCCCTCTTAGGACAAACGATCATGGCTCTCCACAACTTCATTTCCCATATTGCTCTTAATAATTTATGCCAGTTATTTCTCCCAAACCCTCTCCCGCCATCCATTCACTTAATTTCACTAAATATGTCATGCACTATTTACCGTTGTCTCTTGTGCCTTCAATCTATCCTATCAGTATCAGATTTTCCAAAACTTCCGTGCATATTAAGTGCCCTAAAACCCTCAAGTCTCTCTCTTCCTGTGATGTTAAGTATAAGTTTCTTTTTTCTTTTCATCTTCTCGAAAACTTCGTTGTTGTTCACATGTTCGATCCATGGTATCCTCAGTATCCTTCTGTACAACCACATTTCTGCTGATTCGGGTCTCTTTATCTTTAAGGAGATCTTCCAGCACTCGATGTCGTACTGACATAACGTAACAGTTTAGCATTCTTTTCCTTGGTTCTAGCGAAGTTTTTTCTATTTCTTAATACTTTGATTATCTTTTGGTATTGTTCTTTGGCTAGCCCAATACGACTTCGGATTCCAGTGTCACACTTTCCGTTCTCTGTTAAAACACTTCCCAGATGTATAAATTCCGGCACTTGTTTTATCATATCATGAAATTTTTAGCAAATCTAACATTGAAATTCGAACACGGGTTTAATGGTCAAAAAGCGAATGTGTTAACCAGTCAGTCACGCCCATATCCAACATTTTCCAATCACTCAAACTGCTTTTGGTATTGACTTATTTTCATATTGTTATGCCACGTTGTTAAGGCATAAAAATTAACTAATATCATTAAGTATTTTTTAATAATATTTCTTGTGTGTTTTCTCGTTTATACTACGATTATTTGTGGTTTTCATACTAAAGGTTGTTGGTACCTGTTACTAGGAAATAAATGACAGATATTCTTTGCTTTTATCTTATATACTCGACTGACTTTAACACCATCTTAGTCAACATATCTTCACAAGCCTATTTTTATTGCATAATCCTTTGTTTATTCCAATCACTTTCCGAGAAAGCTTTGACTTTCTTCGTACTGTAGACATTTCTTTCAATTTCGTGTTTCATAATTTTAGTATTTGTTAGTATTAGCACTGTTATTAAGATACACAACTACTAATTATATTCAAGGGATCACTTAGGTCTTAATTAGTACTTACCAAAAACTGTTATTCTCTTCTAATTTTCCCTCTACGCAGCCATTTTCATGTGTCACTTCCTTTTCAGTACCTGGATTCTGCTTTTCTTTATTTTTATTTGATTATTCTGTCGTTTTTTAGCTGTTTTACTTTTAACACTAAAATCTAATTTATTATTATACTTTTTTCGTCCGTGTGATTTTTCGTTTTCAACCGAAAATCTTGAATTGAGTGTACATAAGGCCTAAGACAGATTCCACCTCTTCCAGAATATTTACAGAGCCAAGCAACTCAGACACTTTGAACTTTGACGCTTTAGTGGTAAATTATTATTCAGGATTTGTTATTTTTTCTTTGATTTCTGTTGTATATACATTTCCTTCCGGGTTCCAACCAGAGATCTAAGGTCAGAATTGGCTTGGTGATTTTTTTCACTAATCAATTTTGTAAAAAAAAAACAAAAAAAAACAAAAAAGAACAAAACGTAAGAACATACACATTTTACACAGATTAACCTCGTCGTAATGTGTGAATAAATTATTTTGTATTTGTTTAAGACGTCAGCTACCAGGGATTCCTTCAATGAGACGAATGAAAACTTTTCCAATCAATCCGAGTGCTCCAACTACAACTGGAATTATTGATGTCCTCATGTGCCACAATTTTGATATTTCCATTTCAAGATTTTTGTACTTTGATAGTTTTTTAAGATCTTCAAAAATACGTTACAATACAATCTGCAGTGTATATATGTCAATAAGAAAGCAGATTCTGTTCTTTGGTCTTTGATCACGATATCTGGGCGATTAGATTTGATTGTTCTGTCTCTGTGTATTGTAACATCCCATGAATTTGCTACAGGTCCTATCTCTGTAACCAGTGTTCAGACTAGTTTCTTGCAGTTTCCTTCCCGTACAATTTGCATATTTTCCAATACAGATATTGACCCACTCTATCATGCCGAGTTTTATATTCTGCTATTATTATTATTAGGGTTTTATTATTAACTAAAATGACTGACGTCACCCTTCCAATATTTTTAACAGTGAAGACCGCGATTTACGAAAATATAAAGAAAACAAAAAATACAGTGTTTGACATTATTAAACAATATTTCAAGGAATGTCTGTCTTCCTCAAGTTATAGTTAAATAATTTTTTCAAGTACGAAAATATCTTAACCCCACAAAAGGTTATAAGTTTTTGCACGATCGTTGCAATGAAAAAAACGGCTGTAAAATATTCAGAATCTACCAACCTGGTGACCCTTAAGACGCATGAGAATGGTTACGCAAGCAAATTAATAATTTCCCAGCCCGGGTGAATGAACAGAATGACGGGGGAGTTCTATAAGATTCATACTAAGCTGTTTGATTAGTTCCTCTTAGTAACTAATTCCATTATAAGCAAGATTATCATCATATTAAGTACATTTTGGTTTCATGCCTTCAGGGTGGAGGCGTTTTATTCGTTTTGATGCGTTTTTTACCTTGGCAGTCGTTCTTTTTCATTACACAACAAGCCACGTTACAAAGACAATTACAAAGACTTTTTTTCAGATTAATATTTTTTTATACTTGAAAATAATAGTTTAAATATAACCGGAAGAAGACATTCCTTGAAATATTGTTTAACATTGTTTTTTCTTTTCTTTATCTTTTATTAAATCGCGCTCTTAATTGTTGTTGTTGCTATTGTTGTTATTATTATTGTTTTTTATGTGTTTTTATTTCCTTTGATTTCTGGCGTGTACACATTTCTTTGCAGGTCGCGCCCAGAGACCTAAAGGTAGAAATGGCATCACGACATTTTCCACTAAAAAAAAAACAAAACAAACAAAACAAAAAAAAACAAGCATATTTTAAATATATAAAGCCCTTCATAAAGTGTGGCTGTACTCGTGAGAACAGTTTTTTTTTGTATTTCTTTGAGTCATGGGCTTCCAGGAATCCCTTCAATTAGTCCACTGGAATCTCTTCCAACCAATCCTAGGGTTCCAACTACGACAGGGGTTTTTATGTTCCTTTGTGCCACATTTTAGTGATTTCGATTTCAAGGTCCTTGTATGTTGACAGGTTTTTATATATCTTCAAAGATACATTGCAGTTTGCAGGGACTGCCATATCAATAAGGAGATACGTTTTCGTTTGTGGTCTTTAATAACTATGTCTGGGCGGTAAGTTTTGATTGTTCTGTCAGTGTGTATTGTGTAGTCCCATAGAATCGTAACAGGTCCTATCTCCGTAAGCGGGTCTGGGTGGTGTTCATACCGGTTTCTTTCAGTTTCCTTCGCGTACAAGTTGCAAATGTTCCAGTGCAGATATTGGCCCACTCTGTAATGCCGGGTTTTATACTTAGTGGGTGCCAATATCGTGCAACCTGATACAATATGATCAATTGTTTCTAGATATTTATCACATAATCTGCAGTTTGGACTAACACAATATTTTACTATATGTGCTTGATAATTCCTAGTTAACAAGCATTGGTCCTGTGCAGCAAGGATAAAACCTTCAGTCTCAGCTTTCAAATTCGAACTATTATTATTATTATTATTATTATTATTATTATTATTATTATTATTATTATTATTAACAGGTTTATGGTTATTGTCGGAGAATGAGTGGGTAAAAGACTCTTTGAAACAACAGCACATTAGTACCATATCAAGCACGTTCCTCGAGTTCTCTTTTGTAGAATGTTCTATTTCCGTCACAAATCCAACTAACATAATTACTTTGCTCAAACCTTTGTACAACGTTACATCGAGATTTCAAAATCATCTTGTATAGTTCTCACAACGTGACCTTATGACGTTACAAGCACGTTGCCTCGTAACGTTACATTAACAGAAAACGGATAATAAATGCCTGGAAGATACTAGAATGTGCATTTATCTAAATTATGGATAACTTGAATAATACCTAAATCAATTTCATCCTCTTTTGCATACTGTCAAGTGAATAAAACATTTTCTAATATTACTTGACCAGTGCGACATTTTTCATCTCCAGCAATTGCCAACGCTGCCATATCGATGTGAGGATGGGAATAAAAATTGCGGATCAATTTGTGGCCTGGAAAAATGTTATTTGCAACGTTACATTAACGTAACATCATTATAATTATTAGTAGATGTAGATTGTTTCTTTTTCGTGGTGAGGGTGATATTGAGTAATTATGGCTATTGTAAATCGTGATAATAATAATAATACTTTTATGAGCTAGCTAGATATATATTTACATATTAAAAAATTGATCAGAGCTTTGGCATTTTGATCGAAATACGCCCCCTTCTTGGGGAAAATGGTAATGAATCGATTTGTTTCTGATGGTCTAAGAAAGTATATGAATTAGTTTTATATGGAATCCCTGTTCAGTCATTTTAGCAGATGAAAAGAAATTCGACGCTTAAGACCTTCCAACTGATGAGACATTTCTATTTGAAGTTTTCTATCAGCATAGACAACATTCGATTTCATTTTGACTTGTCTATTTAGTGTCGTTTTTGTTTTGGGTTGTTTTTGGAAGATGATGGCAGAATAGGAAAATATTCATACGATCCCCATGTATATTTGCCTCTTTGGCTGCTCAATCCAAAAGCAATATTAGTTCACACGAAATGGTTTATTTGCCACTAATCCTCTTTGGGGAGTATTCGGTCTCACATTGACTTCTGACCTGAGATGGAACAAATGCATTGAGTCAATAGCTTCGTCCACCGCAATGGAAACTGGCTCCCTGTGCCGCTCCAGGAAAGTTTTTGGCCGGAGTCGATCCTTCAAATCTACAAATCAACCATTCGTTCTTGCATGGAGTATTCCTGCTATAAATGGTCCGGTGCCCCTTCTGTTTGTCTCAAGGTTCTTGATAAGATCCAGAGACGGATATGCAATGTAATTGGCCCTGATCTGGCATCTCGTCTGCAGTCGCTCTATCAGAGACGCGACGTCGCCTATCTCTGACTTTTTAACAAATACTTTCACGGTAATTGCTCCGATGAGCTGCTTTCGATGGTTCCAAGACTTCATGAATTTAAGCGTTCAACTAGGCTGGCATCTCGCTCACACCCTTTCACTGTCGAAACTGTTAAATGTAGCCGTCTCTTCTACTCCAATAGCTTCATGTCTCGCACCTCTCGCCTGTAGAATCCTTCCCCTCTTCCTGTTTCCCTGATAGCTATAATCTCCAACTATTCAAATGTAATCGACGTTTCCAGATGCCTTGATCTATCTCCTATCCTTCTCTTCATCCTTTCCTCTATCACTCCTATTTGCTCTCGCTCTAACTCTCTGTAACCCTGTGGTAGTGGCTTCCCGCCTTGCTATCGGGGAAACGCTAAAAAAAAATGAGACAACAGTACATAATCTGTAACATTATCAGTTCGGCAATCATAAATTGTTCTACGGCTGGATCAAAGACAATTACTAAAAAACAATCATTTTGATCGAACTAAGCAACATCTGAAGATTGAAAGAAAATAGAACAATTATTAAAGGTGAACGAGACCTTTTGAATGGGATCAACAATCAAACGACGAAAACTGAACCCAAATCAACTCACCCAGTGGCATCATTTTTAACTAAAATGATACGAATTGACAGGGCTAATGCAAGGAAAAATGACCGTCATACAGAAAACTTACATAGAAAATTATTATAAAAGTGCGTTGTGCATTTTTATACACAGATGGGAAAAAATCTATACGATGACTAAAAGACTGAACTACTTTGTGTATTAAATAGTGCACTGACAGTTCGCCACACTACCTAATGATTTCCTGAGTACAGATACGACAGCTAGAGGCGGGTTTCTTTCGTCTAGTGCTTCTCCGAAGTGGGATTCGTTTGTGTTCGTCCACCTCGTCCCTATTTGATTCTTCTTCTGTGGGATCATCTGGCATATCGGAGCTGACAAGGATTTCATCCTCACTTTTCGGATATATCATCTTCGGTAATTGTTGAAGATCGTCAATTCAGGGAAGTACAAAGGCCTCCTCCGACATGGCAGAGCATTCCGGCGACTAAGACTGATTCGTCCCTTTGCGAAAGTTGCTCGCCGTCTGTGTGGATCCTTTGCCCAAACTGTGTCTTTCACATTATACACGTTTTCGTCCACCTCAGACATTGGAAGCATTGAATCAATCCTTTTAAGCGTATCTCTAGACTCGATGCTCTCATTGACATACACATCATCAATATATACCGACGTTGCTCTCCTCATTGATTCCGTCTGTGACCGCATGGTGTCAATGATGGACTTCATGACTAGAGTGCCACGTTTAGGCCGAATCTCAACCGTGTTAGGCGAGATGGCGGTAGGATATGGCCTCAGTGACTCATGCACATGTACTAGACGATACGCTTTTCGCAAGTCAAGTATGGCCGCATTTTCTCCTTGTTGATGCCACTCTCGCAGTTTGGCTGAACAAACGTCCTCATTTGTAGGGAACAAACAAACGTCTTCGTTGAGCTTGAGATAGTCCATCACTGTGTGCACCTTTCCCTTTTTGTGCTGCACGACGGTCATTAATGGCACTAAGCTTTTGAGTGGCCCCATTGTCTTTTCGTGGTATGGTTTTAGCCAACCATTGGTGATTCATGTTAGGAATTTTTGTTCATAGGTCTCTCTAACGTCCTTTGGACCTGGGCACTCCGACACAATTTTGCGTAACTGAGCCAGCGCCAAACCTTCTTTCCACTTACAGTTTGCAGTCCAGATCCTTTGCTGGTCAATATTGATCGCTGCACATTGCTTTGCTACAGAACCGTACGGCTCCAGTCTGCGTGAAATGGATGCTATCTAATGCAGTTATCAAATCGATTCCGGCAAGTAAGCCAAAGGCTAGCGATTTGTCATGCACTACGAATACTTCAACCTCGTTGCCACTGTCTGTGCCGATATTAACGGTCCCGACACCACAGCATGCCACTGATCGTCTCCGCATCTACATGCCGCCCGGTCCCAGATTGGCATCGCTCTGCACTAACTAATGACTGAGAGCAGCCACAGTCAAATAGAGACGATTATCATTCCCCGCCAACAAATACATTGATTACCATTTCCATATGACGCATTTACATCTGGACGGGAATGATATTGGTTCTGATGTCTGTTCCCTGAATCCGTTTCTCCAGGAATTTCCGCAACATATGTCTGTTTGTCCCGGCGATAGCAGCGTACAGCTTTGTTTCGTCGCCGGCTCTCATCTTTCCCAGCTCGTCATCTCAAACAATACCTAACCAAATGATTAGCACCACCAGATCTTTGGTAGACGATATCGTTTTGCGGATCATTGTCGGAAGTCGAGTCTGTACCCAATTTATAAGGCTTCAATTCCTCCACCGGCGTATCATTCTTCAGTATGGCTCTAGCCCGGTCTTATAGCTGGCTGACATCTAGTGCATCATTTCGAGAGGAATCGCGTAGCAGCCTCCTGAGTACCCTGGCAACACTACTACAAATCCACAAGCAATTCCACGGTCAAAAACTCTACCGTTTAATTTGACAGCCTACGGAAATCTGCTATGTAGACATCCACAGATGCCTGTCTATATTTCTGAGATGAGGTATTATGTACATTATTTACATTATTTGGACTATTGTCCACATCTTTGTCGCCATATTTTTTACAACGTTTCGGCCGTTGTACACTCCCGCCTTCTTCAGGTGGTTGAAATCTCTAATTGAACCCTTTATTTCGCTCACTGGGGGTAGACTGTTCTAGTTCCACGTGACATGTTTAATGGATGTCAGTTATCTCTTAATTTCCCTCTGAATGTTCTCCACCGACTTATCCGGGTATTGAACTCACACTCTTTGGGTCCTGTCACTGGATCTAACTAACGCCTTTATCCATTGTGCCATGTGTCCTCAAAGTCACATGGCACAGTGGATAAAGAACTTTCAGAGGGAAATTAACAGGAGATAACTGATAACTGACATCGATTAAACATAGCACGGAGCGTACAACGGCCGAAACGTTGTAATAAATATAGCGATAAATATAAGGATAATATTACGAAAAAAGTAAATAATAGCCACAGATATGTTTGAATTCAAGCGGCTAGCTACGAAGTAGTTGTATGCTTCGAATGGATATGTGGCAAATGCAACATACAGAGTGTCTCTCATACGCGGCTCCAGTCAATCGGAACAGCGGAACCAGAGCAATGTTCTTCATGCTGCACTGATCACATAATATTTCAGCCTTTTCGAACCATTCAACGATAGAGGGACACCCGCCTGAACCATCAAATTCGTGGATTATCCCTAGGTTGGACTTGCCGTTTGCCATAAGTCCCAAAATAGCTTGTAGTCAAATCGTGTATGAGGTCGCGAGAAGCACTTAATCGATTGCTGTCCCAAGAAGTACGTGGGTTATTGGCAGCGGGGCAGAAAAGAGACGGGAGGTAACAAAATGTAACCCTGCCTCGGAAATCACAGCAAAAATACCACTGGGACCGACTTCACGAGACACCGTGACTTGCCAACTGCTGACCCGCCCCTCGCTTTTATTGGGCTGAGGCATCTGACAAAGACGCCGATCTTGGTTATTTGCAGAGAGGCACGTATCTAGACATGCCATACTGTAACGCTGGTAACGGTAAAAACCCGGATGTAACTGGTACTGACAAACGATTCGTGGCCTCCTTTTTGTCTATACTGACGCACGTTCGCAACAAAAGTATATTTCAAGTAGAGATAATGCTGAAACATAGTATAAAAAAGGAAAGCAAAAATGCAAATACTGTAATTGTGAGCCTGAAATCGACAGAAGAAAGTTCCTCGCTTTTCGAAAAATTTGCCATAATTGTGTAAGAAAAAAAAATTCTGTCTGTATGCAAATTTAAAAAAGAAAATAAACGGTATAAAAAATTTGAAAAAAGTAAAAAAATGATGACGTCTTTTCAATAAAAAGTAGTAAGTAAAAAAAAATAACTGGGAAAAAATAAATGAAATGGCATGACTTTTCCAGTGCAAGTGGATATGGGGATTGAGATCACTCTAAACCCAGTAAAATTCTGGAAACGTATGGGTAAACGGAAAATGAGAAAAAAACTATCGGAAATTGAGACAATTCGACGGATCTTTTATAAAAAATTGGGGCTACTTCAGTGGAACTTTTTTTAAACCTCTGACCGATTTGAAATTATTTCTATTACAGTAGGGGATAAAAAAAATCCATGGCCTACGAAGTATACATATGCTAAAGGTGGGTACGTCGAAATGAATCAGTCACATAAAATCAGTAAAAGCAATAGCGGAAGTGTTAAACTGGTATAAAGCGAGCAATTAAATGAAAATAGTACACTCTCTATTTTAAATCCCGTAAATTATCTATTCACCTTCTACCTTTAGTGGTTGCTAAGTTAAAGAAAGTAGAAAAGGAGGGAATTTTGGGGCATGTTTCTCCAGGTGGTAGTAACTGGACCTCTTCCACTGTAGTTTTGCGAAATTCACATGGAGAATTAAAATAGGCGTCAATCATAAAATATGCTCGGATTCATTTTCTATTCCCAATATCGAAACCGATATCCACAAATTATCATAAATTAAATATTTTGCAAAATTGATTTAAAATCTGCCTATAATCAAATACAGATTGATGATAAATTCAACGACATTACCATAATAAACACCCGCATATGATTATTAAGATGGGCGTGAATGCCTTTTAGTGTAGAAATGGGAAGTGGCATTTTTCAGAAGCAATAGAAAATCGTACATCAACCGTACCAGCATAGGCCACCATAAAAAGGTCCAAACGTCCTGTTCGTATCACTCTCGGGATAGTTGACTGCCCAAGATAATATTATCCTCCAAAAATAAATTACTACGCGTAGTAGCAAGAAATACGTGATGAAGACGTTTATCCTTAAGCGCACCTCAGCAATGGAGAGCTCCAAATTTAAATGATTAAGACACGAATATTTGAAAAAAGGAAGAAGAATGTTAAAAAAAAGTCAAGTTTACACAAGGATAAACGAATACAGGTTTGTACAAAATCAGCTGCGATCAAAACAAATAGAATAGCATTGATTAATAATAGAAACTAAATTTATTTTCAGATTGTTACAAGATTTTTCCTTAAGATTTTCGATGAATTTAGCATGTTGCCCGTACTTCGTGATGTATAGAATCAAGTGATAAATAAAATAAAACGATTTTGACTGGAATCTCTTCTTCGGCAGTGATTGTGTATCTGGTTGGAAACAACAGGAAAAATATATCTTGCTGTGACACTTAAAGCTTGAAAGCTTTAACTTTCAAAACATGATTATAATAAACCGAGCAGCCAGTACTATTTTCGGATTAACATTATTAATTCTTTATATTAAAACTGTTCAGGAAAATATGTTTCTCAAATCTCGTTATTCTTAATGCTCTTTCCAGTATTGATGGAAGTTTCTTCCCAAACCTTTTATTTGCATTAGTGTGAAACGACAACATGTTCCTTGTGCCATTATTTTCATTTCGAGTGACATATGACATCCATTTTAACTGTTGTTCACGGTTCTCCTGTGATGTGGTTTATGTTATTTGGCATAGGTCTTTATTTGTGATTCTATAGCGCCAACCATAATGCTCGAAGAAGGATGGTCGACCTTGAGATATACAGGTTTCATTCGCTCAAACTATTTTTAGCCATTACTCTTACAGTTTAGATGTTTCTGGACGAGTTTGACGCCATTCATATTATCGATATGAAAGAAAACGACTCTAGCATTCAGGTTAAAGTTTTTGCCATATTTGCTGTTGGATGAAATTGCCGATAGACGAGAATAGGTTTTCAGAAGTACAAGTTCTCAACGCATAAGCATAACAGACAGCTAATGGGCCAAGTATTAAAGGTTTGTGAACTATAAAACTGTTGAAATGAGTGCAAGATTTTCTTCTGGTCTCCCAACCCTTCGGAGCAAATCAAAATATATAGTGATTCAATTTACAGCCAAATTTCAAAGGTCCTAGAAATACGTTAACACATAGTACATCTTTTCCACATTTATTTTAATTGGCTTCATTCAAAAATGAGTGTGGGCTTATAAAACTTATATAACTGTTACATAAATCTGTAATATTGTCTTTTTTACTTTACAAAACATATTTTACCTCTAATTTTATTTGATAAAATATTGCAAACTACCACATGCTTCAAAGAATATATTTATTCTTAAAAACCTTTGAGAACAGGATTAAAATTAAAAAGCTTTATATCCAAATCCTTAATGAAGAAAGGGGAAGATAAGCAAAAGCAATATATTTTTGCATTCATTCAACTGGTAAGGTTAATCTTTTTAGTGACTTGTCAGAATGTAACAAACATAGATTCATTTTCAGGCAAACTATGGAAACTCTATGTAGTCTGACAGAATTTTGTTATTTAAAATTAACTAAGGCAATCAGTTAATACTACTTTAACATTAAAGACTTCGGAATTATCAAGCAATTAAGTCATTAACAAAACAACTTATCCTGGCTTTAATACAAAATATAAGGATACTTTGCTTTCCTGGCGACTTGCCTCTTGAGATCTCTATTTAAAATTATCCCAATGAACAAATAAGTAACAATTTCTTAAATTGCATTGAGCTATGATTAAAGTAAGATCTTCCGGAATATTTCTGAACTCATTTGGAATGATAAACATGAGTAAAATACATTTAAGGAGTATACATATTTTAAGAAGTCTATTTCTACGATTTATCGTCATTGCTCTATTTGCAAATGGGTGATTAGTTTGATTAGCGGTATATCAACACTTATATGAATTATTTAATGACGAAATCAAAATATTCTGAAGACAATAACTTCAGCTAAACTTATTTTGAAACCTTTAACTACAGGTAATGCTGGTCAGTTTGCTTTAAAATTCTATTGTTTTTAATTTCACTACAAATATGTATTGTTGCTGATTTTTTATATAAAATGCGTTGCTGGTATTTTTAATATAAAACTGTATTTTCAGACTTTCATAATGTTTTGTTTTTGCTATGAGGTTCACTATTTGTCCATAACTGGCACCCAAAACAGGTACTAAGAACCCGGATCGGGGTGGACCTGGGGACATCAACAATTAAGAGGTGTTTCCAGGTTCGTCGAAACCTCTAATCTCTCGACCAGAGTCCTTGTAGTTTATCGTCATACCAGGGACTGCATTTGCAAATACTGGACCCAACTTAGTAGGATTTTTAATTAACATTTCATCACCCTCATTTATGACTGTGTTGGAATCATTTTCATATTTGTCTCGACTTAGTTCTCAAAGACAGTGACTATAATTGATTGGAATTCTTCCGTTAAATCGTCTTTAAATTCTAGTCTAATATTCTGTTGATTTTATAACGTCTATGCGAAACGCCGAGCATAAGGATTAAAACTGGCGCCATTGATTTTGAATAAAGAAATCTGGTTGATATTAAGCCTCATCGAACAGTTTTGTTTGATGAATACTCAGTGTAATATTAAAGTCTCTTCATCTGAGTGGAGATTGTTCAGCATTAACTGCCAGATAGGGGGACTGATATTACATAACATGTCAGTATAATTTTTGTAGTCAGTTTCCTCTCGTTTGTAACAAACTTCCCTAATGTGACACTATGAGTTGGATATATGCGCACGCGCGTGTGTGTGTGCGCCCGCACATCTGTGTGTGTGTATATATATACACCCCCCCACACACACACATCTGTGTGTGCGTGCGCGCGCACACATATGTGCGAGAAGATTAGTTAGATTTGACCTGAGTATCAAACTTCAAGACCCAATGACTAGATTAGGAATCTAGATAAAACCTTGTTTTGGACATATGGCCAAAAGGGTAGATAAGTGTTAAGTACTTGTCAAAATACGAAGATAGGAAAAAGACCGGATCTGGTCAAAACTTAAAAGGGTCTGAATTTAATGTCCCTGAATCGGAGTCAGCTAGGCTAAGAAATATTTTGATGTCCACTTTCTTCAAAGAGAGAAATGGCCATGAAAAAGTTATGGGTTTATTCGTGGGTGTCCCTTGTCCGGAAATGATGAAAGAGTATTCTGCATATATACGGGAGCGCTTTGGGTCACGGCAGTTAGTTAGACTTAGTTTAGGTTCGAGGAAGGTTGATTTAGGCCGGAGCACGTAACATCGAAGAGCGACCCATTAGCAGCCGGACATTGTTATTTAAGATATATATTTTTTTTCGCCAGCCGAGAATCAGCCCAGAGTTATCATCCACAAAAAGGTCACACGCCTTCCCTCCTCTTTTCGTCCTACCCAAGTTTGTAGTTGTGTTTTTCTTTTGCCTGTGAGCCTGCCTCTCGCTCGATCCGCCGCACAGAAATTCTACGACGTGGGGTCTATATCTTTGTGCAACGAGTTGCAGAGGTGGGTAGTCTCACACTAATTCGTTTCCTTCAAAGAGTAGCGTAAGCCAGATAATCCAGCAACACGTTTCGCCTGTTCGCATTATTTTATTCTGTATCATACGGAATTGTGGGACAAGGCCGAAGGGGAATGAAGAGGGTTTGGTCTTCATTAGCTATCCTAGTCCTAATCAATCCAACTCACGACCCATTCATTCATTACAACAATAACTCATCCATTAACACTCAATCCTGCATATACCAGAATACCTCATATTCACAGGGGGACATACGAAATAACCCATGATATAAAACATTGATGAACGTCCAAAATGTCTTTTTTTTCATTTTCAATATAATAATGTCTAACTTAACAATCTAATATATTTAGGTCGACTCTTGTCAATAACATTCTATCCAGATAGCTAGCTACCTGGAGAGACGGCTACTTAAGAGCCCACATCCACATCTCCTGCCCCGGATGATCGACCCGGTGTCTATCGACTAACCCAAACTCGCTGATCAGATCAACCAAGCTCCGATCGCCCGATGACCTCCTGATAGCTTCCCGTCCAATGTCTATCTTACAGTCAAGGATGGCATTCCTGTCCCCCATTTAGACTAAAAGGACGACAACTCCACCAGGAACAACCCCAACCGACGAAAAAAATCGACACGCTCCCCATAAACGTTGGACGCATAAACCGCAACGAATTGAAACGAATCACTTCTCACGGCAATATTGGCACCAAACAAGCGCCCCTACGCGCCCACATGGACAAAGTCTACCACATATTCAGGGAACGCTTGACTAACAAGGAAACATCATTGTCCTACCGGTCCCAGTATGCTGAATAAACAAAGAAATGGTAGACATCAACACGAGCATCGACGTCGCAAACAAAGTATGTCTCTTGGATCGCGGCCACATCTACACCGAAGGACAAGAGATCACGAAGCAGTTGAGCAGCTTTACCCAAATCTCTAGGCACCACACATTTAGCTAGCTTAACAGAAATCTTTTAAGCCTATTTTCCTTAAATACAGACTGGACGGAAATCTGAAGTGGTCAAAACCCCGACGGATTTTCCCAGAATACCCGTACCTGTATCGGACGTAATTGGTTTTCCGTGAAAGTCAACGGAGGTATATTTGAATAGAGGCCTCAAGAGGGCCTTTCTCTGAGAGGAAAGGTTTCTCTTGAAGGTTTCACAGTCAACAGCACACACCTTCTCTCTTTTTAGCAAATGTCTCGTTTATCTTCATTGGGAGTGGCTGGGGACTGGAGAAAGAGCAGACGGAGCCCTAGAGTTAGGATAAGGGAGGCTCCTTGTAAGGCATCTGATTCAGTCCGTGCTGGAGAAGCAGGGGCGGATTGTGTCTTGGCAACTACCAAGGCTTTCTCCGGCCACCTTTCCCTTATGTGTTTTGTGTCTTCTTCCGCTTCATCTCACCAGTTTTTTAGTGAGGAGGACTAGTTGAGTCAGTTCTACGACCTCCTGCTGCTGGAGCTCCTTCTCCGGTTGATGCCGCTGCTGCTGCTTGTGTTCCGCCAACTGTTGCCACTTAAGTTGTTCCGGCTGCTGCTGCTGCTGCTGCTGCTGCTGCTGCTGTGGAACCCGCCCATTCTTCGGCTGCTGCTGTTGCTTTTTCAGCTCTATCCGCTGTTGCTGCTTCTGTTGCTGTTTGGCACCAGCTTTGTCTGGGACATCCTGCTGGGGAGGTGGAGTTGTCGCCTTTGCTTCTATCCTCACCATCTCAGTCCACTGAGGACCTTCTTTGCTCTTCCCCCCTGGGCTTGTTCGATGTTGGTTGTGTCTGTGGTGTCGGATTCTGGTTGGACACAACTTTGCCAGGTGTCCGTCCTCACGACAAGCCCAGCAGTAGAGGGGGCAGCTCCAAAAATACTCCGGCGGTGACAAGTGATAACATTGGTTACCTCATTAAACTTGGGCCAGGTCAATGTCACCAGAATTTTAAAATCATTAGTGGCAATACCCGACTTAGTCTTTATTGAGGACACGCCTCCACTGCTCCACATCTGAAAAGAAGGTCCCCAAATGGGCATCCGTGATATACATGGGCACCCATTTATGGTGATCCGAGTTTTTCGGGTGCAAATGTACTCAGTCTGGAGCCTCAGCGTCTTGGTGGTGAGGGGGCTCCCTGCCAGTGCCTTTGTTGCTTCTTCCGGTTTCAGAAGGATGTCTCACATGGCATTGGACCTTCGGGCCAACACTTTGGCCCTGATGTTTAAAGCCTTTAGAGCTTCTTCCATAGCCTCCCATCTGACAGCTAGACTTGATGTCGGACGTCAACAGGGAGATTGTTCTTGCCGCCACTGCCTTCATAACCGAAAACATTGGCAAAAGTTCATATTAAAGATTAATAACCTGTATTCACCTCTCAGTTTCTTATAATCGGCCCTTTTTTGTGGTCTTTATGTCGCCCAAACTGCTGCTTATGATGATGATATGAAGGCCAATAGCTCTTTTTGTTGGGGTACCTCCGCTATAGTGAGAGAGTATTCCCCTCAGGAAACACGCAAAAATAAACAAACAATTAGGAAACAACAAATATCAGTAATAAAAACAATTGCAGACGTCACATTGTTACGACGAGTCAAGAATAACTCCAAGCAAAACTTCCCAGCCAGCGTCCATCGGGCAGACAAAAATAAACAGAATGTCAAACCACACGTGTCTCCTGTTCGCTAACAAAGTCGCGCTTGTTTCTGTCGCCTCTTTAAGCACTTTTTACGGATTGGGCGACAGTTAAAATGTGCATATGTTAAAAGAGATTCTTGCGAAAGTCTGTCCGACTCCGAAATTTATCTTTATTTTTTTTTTTTTAAACATACGACTCGTAAAGCCGGCATTTTCTTTTGGGGACTATTTTACATCCGACACACGTCCGAATTCGTTCTCGTGTCGGAGGTATGCCATTTTCTTAAGTGTTAAGCTTTTCTTTGTTTCTGTTTATTCAAGTCTTTTCGTCATGTGTGAGGAGATTATCCACCATTAACTGCCATATATGACGACTCAGACTACATAACAATTCAGTACACTTTTAGTTTTTTTCTAACAAAATGTTCATGTTTTTGTAATAAGCTTTCGGAATGTATCTTTGCCTATCCCAATGCGACTTCGGATTTCAGTGTCACAACCTTCTGTTAAAACACTTCCTAGATATGTAAATTTGTGTGCTTGTTTCTACGCCTTCCTTTATTACCATCCGTCTAGTGTAATCAATTCACCCATGAAATGATGGTTTATAAGATATATCCTTGTTCAAGGAGTTAGGATAATCTAGGATATTAAAAGGATGCGCTATTGTACCTTGACAGTGAAATACCGTGTATCACTCTTTGTCTACACTGGTGTAAACAAAGCTTTCAGCTTATTTAAGGTAGCAAAAATGTTTAAGTGTTTACAATTTTCCTGTTAGTCTATAATAAATACATAAAATCAGTCAATAAAATTGACAATAAAAACTATTCTGTCGTTAGAATATACATTCCTAGCTCCCAAACAGAAAGGGATCCTTCGCAAAAAAAAACTCATTTATTTTCAGATCCTTGCAAATATTGCTTTCGCTTTGCAAAACATCGATTCTGCATCTTTTTTCTTAAGAAGATCTTGACACATTTTGATGGGCCAGCACATAATTCACAGTTGCTTGGCAAGTGGGCACTCGGTATTTTGTAAAAGCTTCCCAAATAATATACGATATATAAAACTTGAAAACAGATTTCAGAACTGGCATAACGTTGTCTGAAATCAAGGTTTTTGTCAAGATCTAATATTATAAAATTAATTAATCCTCACACGTGTTTAATCATTTATTTTTAGATGACAAATTATAGATAGTTGCATTTACTGCAGGTTTTTATCAGGAAAATCATTGGAATATTATTAAATAAATCTTATAAATGATAGACAGGTTTAACTTAAAATTATCCCTCAACATTGATCTATGTCAAGGGATTCAAAACAATTGGCCCCTTTTCGAGTAATTCTCCAAGTTTTAAAACGATTTAAACGTACAAAATGTAAGAAAATGGTTATTTTGAAATAATTTTTATAATGTTTTCATTATCCTCTTTAATCAAGAAAAGATCAATGAATTTTAATCTTTTGATCCAAAAACTTTAAGTAAATTATGTTCCACCTTCAAATTATTGACAATGTTACACTTTGGAAAGAGATGATAGAAGCTCATGAGAATGTACCAAAAACTTGTAAATCGAAAGTATTTGAGCCATTCCAACTTAGGTTTCAGAAGAGATGTTAAATCTGTGAAAAATGAAGGCATTTATACTAGAAAATACATCTCTGTACTTGGTAGCAATAAATATGTAACGATATAATTTATTCGTAAACACACGAAAGCACTACACCAGATGAGAAACCTTAAATGATTGGAACACGGAATTTTGAAGGAGACATTTTTTAAAAGGTGAAAGGAATTGTATTTACGAACGAAATAAGAACTAATTCTACTATAATTTTTGTGCAATGATGAAAAAATACATCTTTTTCTTTTTTTAATTTTCGAAAAATATATCATGCAGTTAGTAAAGAGATTTTTCATCGAAGGGCATAGAAAATGAAGTGATAAATAAGGCAGTTCGGACTGGAAAGTTCTGACTAAGATTTTTAGCTTTGTGAAAGATTGTTTAAATTGCAGAAGAAAGATTGTTTAAATTGTAGATGAAAAAACTTTCTCAATGGATATGACTGAATGGGTAGATTTATGGTTTGCTAAATGTTGAAATTAAGTGGGAATAAGGGTGTTCGATGAACATCCATACTGGACGGAGATTAAATAGAAATACTGCAACGATTCGAAAATTGTTGCTATGTCTGGTTGTAAGCGACAGGACAGCAGGAAAAAACCTTGCTGTAAGATTCAGAATATTGAATATTTGTTTAAATTGGATCACAAGTTCTAACCAAGACATTCCAAGCGTCAGATAGCACGACAAGAAGCTAATTCTTGAGAACCGTAATAACAGTTTAAATAGCTACAAATATCAACTGTCATTTGACCGGTCTTTTTGGCGCGAATCAAAAGATATAAAGAATGCAGTTTACCGCCAAAATTTGGATATCTTATATCATATCGGTAAGTGAGAAGTTCAATTCGCCTGCAATGAATTGTCGTTTTAAGTTTTTGAAGCGTTATGCTGATCGAACATGTAGGATATAACCTTGTCGTCCTTGACAAGAAAAAATATTTACCTTTCAGGTAATGATTTAATTCCCGGATGTCTCATTGATCGCGCCAGCTTTCTTTACTGGGGAGGGCTTTTGTTCAGAGGGGTTTAGAGTTCTGGACCAGAACGCAAGATCCCGTAGCTAGCATCAGATCCAATTTCAAAAGATTTTTCCTCGTCTAGAGTGTGTACTATGGCTCTTTTAAATCACCTTTTCAAATATTCAAAGGAGTCATTTATTTCGGCAGGTAAGGGGAATATATTGTTATTTAGCGCGTGAATTCTTAGCGAATAGTTTGGGATTCAACGACTGTCGTAAGTAAATATTCCGACGAATCTCTTCTCAGCTTTCATATTGAATGGAGGATGGAGTTCTCGCAGATGTCTCATTCTTTCGGAGTTTGGTCTAAGGGTCCCTTTAAATTACTTCATAGCCCAGACACATTTAAGGGGAGACCGTACTTTTCAATCAGTTCTTTGAATCTCGCCAAGTTAGTGTTATGTTCTCTTTTTTAATACCACAAATGGGCACGTCATCTATATCTGCGAATGTTCACTTCCGGCATTCATTATCGATTATTTCATCCAAATTTCTTTGAAACCCAGCACCTCCATTTGTGATCCCAAACAGCATACAAATTCCCACCGGCTTCAGAAGCCATTTAAGGGAGGTCTGTTTAGAGTACAGACTATCCTTCGCTATTTCCGAAACCATCGTTGTAATCATAGCTTGAGGATAAGCATCTTTTAAGGTAAAAAGATTTATCGTTTGTGAATAAGCTGTGACCAACCTTTTTTTCGTTTGTCGTCATTCGTTACCACTACTTGTGTTCTCCATGGAGATTTACTGGGTTTAATGATATCTGAATCCAAAAGTCTTTATTTTCTTCCTTATAAATGCTTCCTCTTTTATAGAGTATCTTTTGGATTTCATAGACAGAGGTCGAAAGTTAGGCAACAGATTTTCATACATAGGAGGTGGTGAAATCAGATAGCCAATGCACACAGTTGTAGAGGTGGTTACATATAAAATTTCTATCTTTTGTGAGGGCCTTGAAAGTCTTTCCGGGGATTACATTAGCACATAAATTATCCGTTAAGGATAAATTTCATTTTTGCAAGTTTCTGTACCCATCGTAAGATTCGCTTTCCATTTTGTTGCCGTTTTTAATAAGTCAGACGAAGCCATACTGACTGTAGCGTTTAGTAGGTGTAATGACCAAAGCCATAGACTATCTTGGTTTCAATAAAACTAAGATTACTTTCCGAATCTACTAGTGTGGTAATATTTTTTCTTTAATCACGAGGCATTTTACCATGACTTTCGAACCTCCCTGAAGCCTAGTAGTTACTCTGGCTATGACGAGTAATGCAGCTTTCAAACAACAGACTTTGGCGAAATGACCTTCCTTCTTGTAATTGTAGCATCTTGTTCCCTCAAACCGGACATTTATTTCTAGGTTGGTTAGTGCCTCCGCAGGAAAAACACGTTTATTTTAGAAGGGATTTGCTAGCAGCGGATGATCAAGAGTCCTTTCCTTTATAGTTTTTTCTCTAGCTGAGAAGTTAAGGAGTTACTCCGAGGTTCCGATATCGACGCCTTTTGATAACTTGTTTCGGCATCAGCAGAATAGGTAATAGATATTAGGATGACTCTTTCCAGGCTACTCTCTTGATTTCCAGCTTTTCTCAGGACGAGCGCGCGTTGTTTTCAAGAAGTCTCTGCCGATTGGCAGGCGTGGATAAACCAGAAGTAAAGACATTTCTAATAGGTCCCGCTTTGTAAAATCTTTGAATATACAGTTATTCGCCAGAACGTGCAATGCTTTTGATCCAGTTTTTTTCGGTGTTTTGAGCTCTGCTTGCAAATGCATGCCTGGTGTATATTTTCCTGTTTTTGAACGAAAGCTCTCTCTACAATTTTAATAGCTTTATGCATTTGCTGAAGAGTTCGTATACATCAGACGACACATATTTTATAAGAATATCCAACTTCCCACATGCTGTATGCATGAGGAAGTTTTAAAATGTTCCGAACAAATGATTTCATATTTTCTCTTCCCTAGGAATCTTACTATCTAGATCCAGAATTTTAGTTTATAGTACTCTGTCCATGCTGATAGCAAATAAGAGAATAGAATGTTGTAAGCTATAATTAGTTAGAAGTATTCACTAGTATTTCTCTATTAGTTTAGTCTTCAAGGTCAGGAATAGCGGTATCTGCCAATTCGCCAACGTCGCAACCGGATGGGAAACAAGGTCTAGCTTTAAATTGGGTCTATCGGCCACACAACACGAAAAATTCCACGCCCCCTCGGTACGTCCCCTTTTGAGTATGCCTCAGACACCGGGTAAAAAAAAACCTAGCTCCATCCTTAAGGGATAGGTACTGCCTTAAAACTACCTAGAGCTTAGGTCTACAAATCATAACCAAAACCAGTATTAGGATATTTATTGTACATAACATACAATTACGGCACAAGGCCAATATGGGGGAGGGGTTGAGGCTGGTCATCACTAACTATCTTATAGCACCAAAACCAGGATTAGTTTTAGCCACCAGCTGTAACAACTTCTATTTATATCGTGGAGATTTGCATATGAATACAACGTCAAGTTTTATTGTTTTCATTGGTTGTTGTGAATTCCGGGATGAAATCCGGTATCAAAATAATAACAAACGCCAAGAATGAATATAGGAAAATAAATGTATTATCGTAATAATGCAAACTGGTAATACTGGTTAGTAGTTCCAGGAATGCGGGGTTAGTTGACAAATATATATAAAGTTTTTGGTATCGACGTATCGCTGTATGACTTCTTACTGAGTCTACGTGCTCGTTACTGTGACTCTTGCCCCTACGTTATTCTACCGACCGACTCAACTTTCCTCTACTACTCCTGACTGACTCGACTACTACCATCCGGGTATTCACTGGTAGTAGTATATGTATACCTTGGGTGAGTCCATTTGTGTAAAAAGGGGAGACCCCTCAATATTGCTGTTCTTTGAATTCTTAGACTATTTTACGACTAAATCTCACGTCTCCCGCAAACTGCGCCATTTATTTTTCTTTATGTGAAATTCAAACATTTTCTCGTCAAACTTGAACAGATAGAGGAAGCAATGACAAAACTGATGTTAATTTACATTTGTTTCTTTGAATCTAATTTGCGTCCCGTAAAAATACCGAAGTCTTTAAAAATACAAATATATCTTAAATTTTTAATGAATTTTAATAAAAAAAAGGCAAAGAAAAATTAATTTGTACAAAACATCGCTTAATGATTTCTCCATTAAAACGTTGAGTTAGTATGACTTTTTAACACACTCCACAGGTGACTTGATTGATAAATATTCTTCTCCCAAGAGACTTTCCAAATGAATTTGATCCACGATAAAGGTTAAAAGAGGTGACCTCTAATCAAACTTGATTTAAAAACATACTTCTTTTAATCCTATTTTACCCATTTCTATAAAAATGTTCCTTCTTTCTTTTTACAGTTTGTTAAATGTTTCACATCTACTTTTCTTGTTTTTTTTAATCTTTTTTTCAAAACAGCATTATTTTCTCTTTTCAATAAAGCTACATCTTTTCTTCCATTCCTCTTTCTTTCTATTTTATCTCATCTTCTCTTATACGTTAGTATCTCCTTCTATTTCTTTATTTCTTTTCTCTTCCCTCTGGCGTTCTGGGTATGACGATAAACTACATCCGCGTCCTGGGTAATTCGATAAACTACATCCGTGTCCTGGGTATGACGATAAACAACATCCGTATCCTGGATAAGACGATAAACTACGTCCAACAGCAAGGTCTCTGATCAAGAGGTTTGGAGGAGCGTGGAACCACCTCTTAATTGCTGGTGTTCCCAGGTCTACCTCGACCCGGGTTGGTAGCACCTGCGAGGGTCCCAGCGATGTGCAAATATTTAACCCCGAAACGGAAAAGTGTAAAAATAGGTTTTAATACTAGAAATACTTTATAAAAAATTATTGCCAGCAGCAATACGTTTTTGAAAAAAAAATATTACCAGTTGCAATACGTTTATGAAAACAAATATTACCAGCAATATGTTTTTGAAAATAATATTACCAGTTATACAATTTTGAGGGAGAAATATTACCAGAAATATATTTTTGACAAAACAAAAATATGACCAGGAAAAAAAAAGGTTGTCAGCATTAAATGACTCATTCAGGTCGATATGCCGTTAAACATACGAAACCAAAATTCCCTCTGTTATTTCTTTCTTTCTATTGACTTTTTTTTATCATTTTTTCTCTTTCCTTTTTTCCATTCACTCCTCTATTTATTTGTCTCTATTTCCTTTCTCTAACAGTCTTTCATTTTTCTTCTTTTTTTCTCTCGTTCTTCCTCTTTTTTATGTTTTACTAAAAACTTTTCTTTTTCGTTATCTTTTTCTGTTCTTTCGATTTTCCATCTTTGCGATTTTGTCTTTTTCTTCCCTGACTAGTTTCAATTTTTCTCATTTATTATTCTCCCTTTCTTTATTTCCTTTCTTTCCCATTTTTCTTGTTCTCGTTGCTATCTTCTTCATTCGCTATTATTGTATTTCACTCCTGTCACTCTTTGTCTAAATACTGTCGTAATTATGAGCAATGTCTCAATCTGAAAGCACGAGATAACTTCTCAAGGCGATGGATTTCGCCATAATTAAGCCAACTTTATACAGAAGCCTTCATTCAGTGTACTTGTTAAACAAGACGTCACATTTTCTCAAAGTAAGAATGATATTTATTTTCTTTGTTCTGTATCACAAGAACCAATTCATTACTTCCATATTCTTGATATGCTGAAGACGTCGACGTAGGAGTCTGCTCGATCGGCAGACAGGAGGAAACAAGAGACATAAATAGGTTTTGGTATCCTTCTAGTTACATATATTAATATCGTCTGCACTTGTGTTGGTATATTCCTGGTGAGTGAGAACAAAGTTCGAATGCATGTGTATAGGAGCTTTTAATAAAACGAGGGAAATGGTATTACAACTTTTGCTTATAACCGCATATTCTATTCTTTTAATTAGTTCGTTTCTCTTTAGATATACAAATGAAATTCTTCTGGTCGAAAAGTGCATATACACGTCAATGTCGTACGTCCGAAAATTATATCACCAATTCGAATAATATCTTGAGAGGTGCCTGTATGTACTTTGGCAACTAATTGTAGAGGAAATTGCTGAAGCTGTGAGTATATTATTCTTTCAGCATTGACATAAAACTGAGTAGCTGAGCCTGACTGTGTGTGTGTGTGTGTGTGTGTGTGTGTGTGTGTGTGTGTGTGTGTGTGTTGCTAATTGTTAATCCAATACAAGGCTCGCGTCCTGGGTATGACGATAAACTACGTCCAACAGAAAGGCCGTTTTTGAAAAAATAATGTTGCCGACTATATGTTTTTGGAAAAATAGTATTACCAGCTATACGTTTTTGAAAGAATAATGTTGCCAACTGCGTTTTTTAAAAAATGATATTACCATCTATACGTTTTTGGAAAAAAATAATATTACCAGCTATACCTTTTTGGAAAAATATTACCAGCTATACATTTTTGAAAACAAAATAATATTACCAGCTTTATGTTTTGTTTTGTTTTTTAAAAAATATATAAATATTACCGGCTATACGATTTTAAAAAAAAAATAATATTATCAGATATACGTTTTTGAAAAATAATATTACCAGCTACACATTTTTGAGAAAAAAATATTAACAGAAATAGATTTTCGACAAAACAAAAATATTACCAGAAAAAAAAATTGTCGGTATTAAATGACCCATTGAGGTTGTGTGCCGTTAAACAAACAAACAAACAATACAAGGCTCACGAGCCAATCAAGGTAGAATGCTACATTGTGGTCCTATGCTAGTTACGGCACGAGGTTTGGTCTTAGTTCCGTGACTACCACATGCGTTTCCGACAAGTTGTTGTGTCAACTCCTTGCGCCCACGCTGTGTTTGAGAGATCCACAGAAGAGAGATAGCACAATTCAACCGGAAAGTCTTCTGACGGTCAGACTAATCGGTACGAGTTGATAGTAGGGTCAGCAACTCAAAGAATCGACAACTCTCCGCTAACAAATAAGAAAAAAATATTTATTGTTACACGATTGTGAAACAACAGATAAAGAATAGAAAATGTTAATTTCTGCTATAGTTGGTTATTGAAAGAAGACAGTTGTTTTCAATAGGCGTTAATGTCGACAAATGGGAGAGAAAAAGACACGCTCAAATGTTTTGTCGGCACTACGTACTTTATACCAATCAGCAAGTGCGTATCGCAGTTTAAGACGTTGGTTCAGGGTCTGGGATTTTCTTCAATGTGTTGGGTAGTCACAATGTCTTTTAATGGCTGGAGAGAATCTGGTGTCAGAGGGGAAGATATGCTTCTTGATATCTTGTCTCCGGTGTACTTGTTGAAGAATTCACCGCTTCAGTCTTTATTAATTAATTTTACACAAACTCGTTAGGCACTGATTCCCCCTGTCCCTATTGCCTTTTATATATCCTGTGAGTATCAAATTTTCGAAGCCGTCTTTCCATTTCATGTGCCCTAGATATTTCAACTGAATCTTTCTAATGCTGCGTATAAGTGTCCTTTTTTATTCCATTTTCTCTAAAGTTTCGTTGTTTCTCACTTGTTCTGTCCATGATATTCTCAGTATCCTTCTGTAGTTTTCTTTAGTCTCTCGTCTCTTGAATTTTCAATAAACTATTGTTGGTAAGGTTGAGGCTTTCTTTTTTCTTTGCTGATCAATTTCCTTCTCTTCGATTTTTTTTCTGTTTGTTTCCTTTCTTCATTTCATTCTTTGTTTCTTAAATCTCTTTCGTTTGCCATTGCATTTCATTCCGACTCTCTCTCTCTCTCTCTCTCCCCCTCTCCCCTTGGGGAAAAGTGGCTCAATCTGAAACCAAGAGGTACATGTTCTTGTTGCACGAATTAAAATATCTACTGCTAGATTAGTATTTACAAGTGGAATTAAATTAATTTTTTTCACAGGGTTTTAATTTTTTTATAAAACAACAGATATCTTCCGAAATCTAGTAACCCCATTAGCTTTTTCGTTGGCATCATTAATGCCATAGTCAGTATTGTATCTTTCCAGTTATTATTATTTTTATTTCCTTTGATATCTGGCGTTTACACATTTCTTTCCAGGTCCTAATGTTTGAAATGGTATCATGACACTTTCCACTGAAAAAAAAAATACGTAGATAAAGCCCTTCGTAAAGTGTGGGCTTTACTTGTCAGTAGAACGTTTTGTATCTGTTTCAGGCATGGACTTCCAGGAATCCCTTCAATTAGTCTACTGGAATCTATTTCAACCAATCCTAGGCCTCCAACTACAACAGAGATTGTTGATGTTCCCATGTGCCACATTTTTGAGATTTCTATTTATTATTACTATTATTTTTTACTTCCTTTGATTTCTGGTGTTTAAACATTTCTTTCCGGGTCCCGCACAGGGACCTAAGGTTAGAAATGGTATCATGACACTTTCCACAGAAAAAATAATAATAATAATAATAATAATAATAATAATAATAATAATAATAATAATAATAATAATAATAATAATAATAATAATTACATAGATAAAGCCCTTCGTAAAGTGTGGGCTGTACTTGTCAGAATAATTTTTTGTATCTCTTTGTGGCATGGACTTCCAGGGATCCCTTCAATTAGTCTACTGGAATCTTTTCCAAACAATCCTAAGGCTACAACAAGAATTGTTGATGTTCTCATGTGCCACATTTTTGAGATTTCTATTCAAGGTCCTTGTATTTTGATAGCTTTTCGAATATCTTCAAAGATACATTGCAGTCTACAGGGACTGCCATATCAATAAGGAGACACTTTTTTTGTTTGTGGTCTTTAATAACAATGTCTGGGCGGTTGGCTTTGATTGTTCTGTCAGTGTGTATTGTGTATTCCCATAGAATTGTAACAGGTTCTATCTCCGTAACCGGGTCTGGGTGGTGTTCGTTCCAGCTTCTCTCAGTTTCCTTCGCGTAGAAGTTGCACATTTTCCAGTGCATATATTGGTCCACTCTGTCATGCCGGTTTTTATATTCAGTGGGTGCCAATATCGTGCAGCCTGATACAAGATGATCAATGGTTTCTGGATATTTATCACAGATTATTATTATTATTATTATTATTATTATTATTTCCTGAATATAAAACATCTTCATGGATATAAAACAACTTCTCTCGTTAGTATAACTTATAAATGATGCACGTGGGCTTCATGTATTCCTCATTAGATTTCAATTTCGACAGAAGATTAAAAGTCTTTCTAATTTAGTCTCTCAATTAATCATGTCATTAAAATTTATGAAAACTTTTTAACGTCACAAATCATTCAACTGCAATTAACTGTTTTACATAGTTAATTGAAATATATTTTATCTATTTTTTGTTAATTAATATACACATGTCTCTGAACTGATACATATGAACAAATATATAAATACATATAGACGAACGCATACATATATTTACACATGGCAACAGGCATTTGTATAGTTTTAATTAACTTATTTATGAGTTTTGACAATGTCCTCACATAATTCGATGTGATATAATTAAAAATTTTGTGTAGAATATATTAGCAACAAAAAACAGAGTGTGCTGGGAAATGTCTAATCTATTATATGTCAGTAAAGACAGGACACTTTCTTTAAAGTTAAGGAAAAGTTTGAAGTGATAGAAATTTAGTGGTGACTGTTGCGAATATAATGGCAAGAACATGTGACAAACAAGAAAGTTTGAAATAAAATATGAACTACAAAAGGAACATTTGCTAACAATTAGAAAGTGACGGGAAAATAATTGTAACAGATAATGAGGAAAGAATACTTAGAGAATGTAATATGCTCAAGGAGCAAAAGAAATGCAGGAAAGCATGCAATGAGATTTAATGTGATTATTAAAATTTCCCAGATACAGACTGAAAGAAGGGTTTAAATGACTTTTTATATGAAAGTTACTAGAATATATGGTACAAATTTGCAATTGCTCTTAATGCATTGATTGGCTACAGGGAACTAAAAAACAGACAAAGCATAGAAAATATGATTTATTTGAAAAGCTATGCTAGAGTCGTTGTACTAAGTTGTGTTCGCCTGAAGTCGTCAGTAGGAGAGGGACCTTGTCTTATCTGGTTTTGTCATGTACCTATTTGGCAGATTTCGCATGTTTAAAAAATGGTTCGTCAACCTAAGAAATAAAAACTATATATATATATATATATATATATATATATATATATATATATATATATATATAATGTTTTCATACAACCTGTTTCCCCGTTTTAAGGTGTAGTTAAATGTTTCAAAAGGTTCCTGCTGAAGACACAGCACCGTAACAGAAAACGGGTTGTTCTTTCCGGCAAATCTCGCAATACTTCTAAACCCAATAATAATCGCACCTCAAGGAGGATTCCCTATTTTGCGCTTTCGACCACAACAATTTGACTCTTGGAAACTCATAAGGACAGACAGAAGACATTTCAAAGGACCGTCGTTGTGGGCGAAGTAAAAACAATCTTCCAATCCTAAATAAAAAGGAAAAAGGGCGAACGAAAAATGACACCGAAAAAAGAGAAACCAAATGTAATGACGAATGTATCAACCTTAATAGCCGTTCTTTAAATATAGATACCTTCAATAATTCGCTAAATAAAGAGAATAGCATGATAGGAAAGGACCTAAACATGATTAGAAAGCGAAAGGGCAAAGTATTATTTAATTATTGTTTTAAAAAAACGTTTTTGGAATCCTTTCTAGCAAGTTCGAAATTTTGGTTAAAAAATTTTGTTTTTCTTACGCAGCGGGGGCTGCATAGATTAGGAAAATGTACATTTTCTCCTGTAAAAAATACATTGATTTTCAAATTCTTGCAAAAATTAGATTGCTGGATTTTAATGAAATTTTCAGGAGTTGTTCCCAAATGAAATATTTTAGCAAATCTTGGTGAAAATATATATATTTTTTTAATCTGTTACCTCCACCTTAGTTAATTAAGGAAATTTCGAGAAATTAAACTTTGTCCTGAGTCACGTTTACATTAATTAAAAGCAGGAGTCCTTGGAGAGAGTTAAATCATCAATTTTATTTTTTCAAGCAGTTTTTCATTTACCGAAAATCTGCTTAAAATCGTAAAATAAAAAAAACGCAATCAAACTAAATATTAGAAAAGTTTACATTTGTTTTTATGAATAAGTTATATTATGGACAAAGAAACAAATTTCAATAAATAATGATTTTTTACAAGAACTGCTTTATTTTTTTAAATTAAATTAATTATTGAATATTTTAAATTTCTGTATTAATTTATTCGTGTTAAGCGATATTGTTATTAAGTAAAAACAATATTTACTAATAAATTCAAAGGCTTAGTACAAAATCATCACCCTCCAGTATTTGTAATAGAATGTTTGAGTTATTACGTTGACCATACACGACATTATGAGAAACTATGATGGATAATTATAGTAAATTTGCAGCCAAAAAATTTAAATATCATTATCAGATGAGATTACAGAGAATATCTTATTTGTTTTTAAATCATTTAATACATAAAATATATATAAGGCACTCACGTTAATTCAATTATTTTTTTAACACCTAAAGCCTCCATAGAAGATCATTAGATAAATATCAATCTGTTATCAATCTGTGACACCTTAAATAGACAACTACTGTCTGGTTAAAAAAACAACATTTCTTTCAATTTTGAAACTTAAATTAAATAATATTTGTTTCAAATAAGATAAATTATACTTTAAATCAACTAACATTTCTTAAATAAAGTTTTATTTTCGGAAGATTTATAAAGAGAATTACATTGTGATGAAAGAATATTTATTAAGAGAATTAGACTGCGATGAATGACGATTTAAAAAAGGCGCTAATCAACTATTTTCGAATAAGAAACAAGAAATCATTACATTCAATTTACATGAGTTTCTGCACCGATTCTTTGCTTATTAGAAATATTAAATTTGATCTATTAACTTGAAATTAAAACTAAAATAAAAGCTTCAAGTAAGATTTTTCATTTTTAAAATTTCATTGTCAACCTTACTTAAATATATCATAACCGGTGATGAATAATTGGTTACAGTTGATTGACAGGAATAAATATTCAGAATCGATTGCAAGAGCTGTGTTCAGTGAATGCAGGATCGGTAGAATTTTATTCTTTTCAATTTGAAAGCATTTACTAAAATGCACGCTTAATACGCCTAGCAATTGCAACGTGTCCATAAAAATCTGGTTGAAAAGCGCCCTGCGCTCGGCAGTAGGAATGGTGTTGTTCTGCTCCGTGCCAATGTAAAGGCGCATACAGTAAGAATATCAGAGGAAAATCATTTTGCAATTCGGTTGATCTTCTCGATCCAACCCGCATCTGACCTTGCGCCAGCCAGTTACCCTTTTCGATTACTTCAAAACGCTATGATTAGAAAAAAATCTCGAATAGGAACCCGTTTAAAAGTTCCTTGAAGTCCTTTTAACATCAAAGATTGCACAAATTTATTAAAGCTGTAACGAAGAACTGAATGAGTGGCAAGAAGGCAATTAATTTGAATAAAGTTTAACTCTACTGTATGTTTTAAAGAATAAAGTTTATAAATAATATAAAATAAGAAACAAAAGAAAGAAAACGAAAATGAATAAAAAAAGGATAACAATAAGAAAAAAAAGAAGCAAAACATGAAAAGAAAGTCAAATAAAAACCTGAAAAATATCAACAAGGACAAAAGACTTTACGAAAACGCAAGATGAAAAAGGAAACTCTTCAAAACCAACAAATAGAAGAAATAAAAGAATGAAAGCGAAAATATAATTCATTTCTCAACGTGTGGGACCGAAAAAAATGAATATATTTAACAACTCAGCAAAAATATTTTTCTCAAACATAACAAAAACATGAAACATTATTGTAGTCATTGATAGTATGTCTTCAGCATTTGTCAACTGCGTCTGTCCCCAGTGCATACTTGAGAGTCGGGCAATATATATATGTCATGTGTTTGTCCCATAATTGTTTAACCTTTTTTTTGTCTTTAAACTTTAAAGTATTTTCTTTTCTTTTTTTTCTCTCTAATTTATAAGTGCAAATGTCAATCAAAATATGTGAATGTGGTTGAATTTCTTACTCGTCACTCGGGGAGGAGCATCCGTAATGTGATATGAAAAGGAAACCGGTGTATACTTGGAATCTGTGTCAGTGTCTTTGACTAATCACTAAAACTGGGAATAACGGCTCCAGGCTTGTAAAAAGGAACGGATGTAAGTGCGGCTTGTGTGTACTCATCCCTCATTTGCTATGTGCAACTTGCGAATATTAGCGAATGGCACATTTTCAAAGACATCGTCTTTCTTCGAGGATATCATGTTTTTTCTTGTATTGATTTTCGCTCTATTTTCATTTATATCTTCAAAGTCGTCTCAGAGTTTATTTTACATTCTCATGGTATCATTGAAAGTGATATATATTCATTGCAAATGGACGAATGTTTTGGGATGTTAAACTATACAGTATTAGGTATATGAGAAGAAGCGTTTTGGCTGATTTATGGAAAACGATCAGGAGATGTGTGACGAGGAAGTATGCCCTCTTATTGATTCTGATTTGTTGGAGACAGTCTCAACGAGAAAATAGAATTATAATGACAATGAAAACAAAAGCTACTTATTTTTATGTAAGGAGCAGGAGTAATAGGTAGCGGCTCGGATTGAGGAATCGGAGAGCCGAGTTCGAATTCCATAACTGAAGGGAGTTCCACAAGCGGTAAAAGAAACTTTTGGCGTAAAAGTGGCGGTTACATTTAACTAATTGAAAAGTAAAAGGTTGGGACCTATATGAACATTTAAATTCACTTGGTCCAGGCACCAGGGAAAACAGCGCGTCAGAGCAGTTGCCATAAGAAGTATTTCTAGAAATGACAGAGGAAAGCCACGTCACGTGATTGAGAAAGTCACTGAAATCGAGATACCAAGTCAGGATCGATTACATTGCAGATCTCTCTTTGGATTTTGTCAAGGACCTCAAGGTGAGTAGCGTAGGACCAGACCAAGTCAGTTGAAAACGTGACGTCAAGAGAGCGCAATGTGTGTCTCTCCATGAGTCTAGCATTAGCCATGATGGCAGGAAGAAAAGTTTCTTTATTGTGATTAAATGAGACCAGTTTCGTTTTGGAGGCATTAAAATTTACGCACCATTCCCTGCCCCAGTTAACCGCTGATTGGAGGTCCTTTTCAAGAGCCGCGGCCAATTTAACCAGTTTTGGCTTAATTGCTATCGAGACAGGAGTAAATGGTAGTGTCATCCGAATTAATGTCTACTTGCGAATTGCTGACGATCAGAAACAGCGTAGGACCCCAGGATAAAAGCCTTGGAGGACATCCGCGTTCGTGTGAAAGTATGTGGAAGCGAGCCCTTTTCAAATAACCTTTATCTCACGATTTGAAAGGAGCGATTCGATTAAACCAAAAAATCTTGCAGTAATACCGTAGACCCTGAGCTTACGTAGAAAACCAAGGCTCTAAAGCCTGTCAAACGCGTTCGAGATATATAGAGACACAGCTCGGGCTTCGCCGTTTAATCAAGATTATACATATTCAGTGATGGTCGTTAGCCCATCAGCAGTAGACCTGCCAAAACGGAAGCCATATAGTTTGTTGTGAGAGGTAAGGTATTTAACCATTTCAGCACTGATTAAAACGTCGAATACTTTGACGAAAGCCATTAGGATACTAACAGGACGATAGTTAGAGGTTTTAGAAGATTCTCCGGAGTTCTTAAAAACAGAAACTACACAGGAGGACTTCCAAAAAGCTGGAAAATCGGGAAGCAGCGAGGCAATAGTTGTAGAGTGTGGAGAGGACTGGAGTCTGCTCGGGAGCACATTTCTTTAGGACGATAGCTTAGATCCTGTCACCTCCGCTTGTCTTATGGGTCTCTAGTTTAGAAATGATATCTGAAACCAATGACGGGGTTATCCACGTATAACTCAGTAGAAGCTTTGTCTTATTGGGGAAATCTGGTGTGGGTGTATTCCAAATGAGTCACGTGTTGAGTTGGAAGAGAATCTACGAACAAAGCATTAAACCGTATACGCTGTGGATGCCAGGACTTGGAATTGATTGAATAGACCAGGGATTGTGGATTTGCTATTGTTCATCATACTCTTGCAGTGTCGCCAATAATCTCTAGAATCGAACTTGCATGATGATATACGTTGTTTCATTCTATCAGCAAGCAGTAACTCCACTTCTTTGAAGACCCGCTTGCACTCATTACGAGCAAATGACAAAGAGACGTCTGATGCAATTTTTGATTCCTATGTTGCTATAGTGACCGAATGTGAGTACCAATGAGATGGACGCAATTTAACTTGGTATGTCCTTGTTCGAATGATAGCGGTGATGCCTGCTTTCAGTCAGGAGACCGCAGACGCGCATTTATGAACAGCATGGTTAAAAACTTCATTCCAAGGAACGTTACGAAGGAAAGCACGGAAGTAGTCCCACACCGCTCGTTGATAAGAGAAAGATATTCTGTTGGTAGTTGGTTCTTGGTTGAGGGCGAGCGGAAAGAGATATTTACAGACACAACCGCAAAATTGCCAGGGGGTAGAGCAGCGTTATATGAAAAGAGTCATGGATAGAGGTAAAAAAGAGATCTCGTGTCCGTCGGGATTACTGGGCCAAACACTTGGGGAAATCAACCACTTGCGTGAGTGATTGAGTGATTGAGAATTTAAGGGTTTTGTGTTCAAATGAGGTCAGTGACAGAGTTTTTAAAGCCCCCTGGTATAGTAGGCATTAAAGTTACTGTTGCAACCTGGGAAGGTTACTGAATGGAATAATCACACGAAGGTTGGTAATGAACGATAATACTTCGGGCATGAACAACACATATAAGATTCTCCAGCGGCGCCTACAATAAGTAGTCAACTGCTAGAAGAGAGTCAAGTGAATTCCACAATGAATCTCCAACTGCGGGATATCTATCAACCGCCCTACGCGGTCAGATGTAGTACAAGCTCGAATTTAATGATAGGTATCTAAGCCCGTAGTCTAGGCTAAAGATTATTCGTAGACCTGGTATAAAACGGGGTTTGGGTAGCTGTTTCCCTAGAGTCTAGGGAAACAGCTACCCGGATCCGTTTTATACCAGGTCTACGAATCTCTGCCCTTCGACAGAGCATCGTCTAGGGATCCTCTCTGTCCGGAGGCAGAGAGTTACCAGCACAGCTGGAGACGAATCTCCAACTGTAGGATATCTACCAACCACCCCACGTGATCAGATGTGGCGCTAGGACGAGTTTATTGTGGGGTATCTGAGCCCGTAAGATCGGCCAAAAATTCCCCGTAGAGCCCGTATAAAACGGGATCAGGTAGCAGTTTCTCGAGACGAGTCTCTGTCCTTCGACAACGCGTTGTCTGGAAGTAAAGAGTTTGACTAGCACAGCTTCAACTGCCGACCAACATGCAGTATTTACTACCGTAATTATGTGAATGGGGACATACCCATTATCACCGAATACATATATATTCGCAAACGGGAGTAGGGAGATGGCCTTTTCCATATTATGGGAAATACTAACACGTCCTGAGAGGATGGGGAACGATAGGGAAAGAAGAGACAGCTGACTAAGTAGAGGGAAACGAAGACACGGGTAAGAATGGTCTAGAGATTCAAGAGAGAGTTCCCTAGCCAGCGGAAGATTTTCGCAGACATAAATCCCAGTCCATGCATGCAAACATTAGAGTCCTTTCTAAAGAGAGAAAGGTAGCCGGGAATCGAGAAATCAGAAGAAGGGATTGGAGAGTTAAGATTAGTTTCATAGAGAGCAAGGATGCCCAGAGAATCTTCGAAGAGTAACGATTCCACACTGGAAAAACTGCTACGAATTCCACGAATTTTGTAGAAAGAAAGGTTAAGGGGTTTAGTTTTTTTATGAGCTGGTTTAGGTTTATATCTTTGTTTGTTTATATTCATGGAGTGCTATTTTGGTAAGGAAAAGTCCTAGAATAGTAGTAGAATTCGGTCGTAAGATGTAACATGTGCAGGAAGCGACCTGGCGCAGATGTGTGAATTCGGGGTCGCCCAAGGGCAGTGCTTGCAGGGCCACCCTTACATGCCCAACATGACATTGGAAGAAACGATCAGAGCAGCCTCTCAAAACGCTACGAAAGAGTTCAGGTGCATAACTACCAGTCGGGAGTATGAAGAGACGTTGCCACTATAGACACATATCACAAAGATTTCATGACAGCACCACTATTAAGGCCTGAGAGAAGGAAAGGAACCGGGAACCTACCTAGGCAGGAAACAAGCAATGAGCCTGTACTACTGAAGGGGGAGGATTATTGGCCGTGTGAAAGGAAAGACTATATACTTCTCTTAAAAATATGAAAAGGTACTAAGTTTTAACTTAGTTAAAGTCTTGATGTCCATTAGAAATTTAAGAAAGACATAAAAATAGAGATACCTACTTTGGAAAGGATTTTACAAAAGGAAAATCAATCCTGCGGTAGACTTCCAGTTAAGTTATATGAGAGAATGGTCACATATATAACTTATTTGGAAAGATGATCGGCGGACCACAGAACTTTAATTGGCATTCTAGTATGCATAAATATATATATATATATATATATATATATATATATATATATATAGAGAGAGAGAGAGAGAGAGAGAGCGAGAGAGAGAGATAACAACAGTCTTAGATAAATAAGAACACTCTGGGATAGATACGAACACACTGAGATCATATATATAACGATATTTAAACGATAGATAGATAGATTGTTAGGTAGAGAGAAATAAACAGACTGAAATAGATAGAAACATATTGAAATAAAATAGAAATAAACAGATAGAAATAGATAGATAGCGTGTTCTGACACATGTATATCATAGCGTGAAATGTGAGGACAACTGATGACTTAATAGATGAGCTTGCTAACAATGACGCTACGACAGGCGCCCTCCAACCACAACGTATGTATAACACATTTGCATGTATATATGTATATGCAAGTGTGTGCAAGTGTGCATGACCATTGTTATTAGAAAGGCTTTCATTTCATACGTGTCTATTGTAAATACCGTCATTGTCAAACCATACTTGATGGAATATTATCAAACAGTGAGCTCGTCTCATATTTCCTTGACGTTTACAACCTGAACTGTACACAGATATATATATTCGCCTTGTTGGTAGTTTTCGGAGTCTCACCTATTGGTGAAGAAAGGGAGCGTTCCCGTTAATTCCAGGGTGTCTATGGGGAATTTTTGGTCTAGCCTACGGGCTCGGGTTGCCCCAGATTAAACTCGACCATCAAGAGAACGGTTAAGTTTAAAAATAAGGAAACGGTAAAGAAGAAAAGTGGATCAGTGGGTAACAACATGAAGAGTGATCATTATTTCAACTTAGAGTTAAAGAGATTCAATTAGAAAAGATCCAACTCAATTCATAAGACGTTCGACACCTATTACAGTCCAAAGAACAGTGAAAATAACTTGAAAATGAAATCGTACGTGAAACGTGTGTGGCAGCATGTTACTCCAGGACATAATGTAGAAGGTTAGATAGGGTAAAGATCATATTGAAAAGTTGGAAAATGATTCCGGAATAATATACATACATATATATATATATATTTAAATTTTATTTCAATCCTAGATGAGCGTCTGGTCATTAACTCTGATAAATTAATGATGAACATGTCATTTTCGTTTATGATCGATTTCATCACGATTCTACTGTTCAGCTTGGAGAGAAGCTATACATTCTTATTGAAGAAAAGTAGAGTCCAGTAGGTGTATAAAAACATCGCATAATTCCAGTAAGATATATTTCAAGATTTCTAAGATACAGCGGTTCAAAACTTAATCTAACAATTGGACAATTTTGTTGTTACACCCGATATATGTGTGTGTGTTTGTGTGGAAGGTTTCCTATCTAAGGAAAACAGAAGCAGTAAATAGTTTCTTCTGTAAACATAAAATCGATACAAAATTAGTTTTTTTTTAAGTTTCAGGTTTAGATTTCGAGAGTTATGTAAAATGTTCTGCCAGACAACAGGAAACGCATGGAACCACAAGAAATGAGCAGATTGTTCATTCGGCTAAATAATCACCATGTCCAATCATCTGCCTTCGGTCTGGGATTTCGTCTTCATTTTTCTACATTGAGGAGTTCTTGGTTCCGTAATAAGGGATGCCTAGTCGTCCCAAGAAATTGCAAGCCAGTAACTTCATCGTTGGAAGAAATGATGGGTTTTGGTCGTTGACGACGCTGGCAGCGGTCATGATAATCGAACAATCTTTGTCTTTGGCTTGTATGCATGGATTACCACATGAAACCAACCTTGTCTCCCATTATGTCAAGTATTAGTAAAATATCTGTGCACTGAGTGAAATTGTTCCACACTCACACAAACCTCACTAACAAATACACACATGCTCTCTATCACAGACACACACACACACACACATATATATATAAATACATATAAATGTATGTATGTACATATATACATATATTTGTGTATTTAGGCAGCAAATTCTCTTTTAAGTATGTCTGGTTGAATAAATTATAGACATTATTTGTCTTTAACAAAATGGATAACGACGCAAAATGGATACATACTTGTACTAATGAAGAACATATAGTTTTGTACTACTTGCACTCCTGAAGATGATCTTGGAAGTGCATGAAAAGTACTTGGGAAATGAAAGTAAAAGAATTTAAACAGCTATAGCACATTTCCCTCATCTTTCAATATCACTACACGGAAGGTTATTCGTAAGTATGAACGGATTTTGTTGCAAATTACCAAACATAATATCTATAATTTATTCACACACACACACACACACACACACACATATATATATATATATATATATATATTTGTGTATATAAAGAAGTAATGGATTTTTGTATTTATTAATCCAAGAGATTCTATCCCTTTTAAAGGTATTTTCAGCGGATACTCATATTTGACTATTTATTAAATAGTATATTTATTTATATTTGTTTATCAGCGTAAATAATCGAGAAATTTTATGAAAGAAAAATATGCGGAATCCTGATACCCACCCCCATATATATATATATATATATATATATATATATATAAGTGAACATAGAAGTCAACACTTAGAGGCAACAGTCTATTTAATGCTAGATGCAATCGTCAGGCAACTAGTGCTGTTTATTTTCTCGGCTATTTATATATACTGGTCAGTATTGTAAATGTATATATATATATATATATATATATGTAATTTATATATACGGGTCTGCACTAGTTGCCTGACGATTGCATCTAGCATGAAACAGACTGTCGCCTCTAAGTTTTGACTTCTATGTTCACTTTTATATTTACACACGCTCTATCTCTGATATTGAGCACTTTATCCCATAAATATAGCACACTTTATGACTATATTTCTTCATATATATATATATATATATATATATATATATATATATATATATATATATATGCGCGTGTATGAATCTGCAATGCAATATGTTTTATATAACGCATACATTTATTTAATAATTTCAACCCAACCGTGGCGGAGGGGTGTTACGTGGGGTGAAAGAAAATGTGTAGATTTTAGTGATGAGAAGTGAAGAAAAAGGACTCTAAATGAACAGGATTTAAAGATTGTAGGTGTCAGTTAAGCAAGAAACCGGAAGTTAGTTGCACAGTGCGAGAAAAGAAGCTGGTAGAATATATGAGACTGTTGCGTCTCACTAGATAAATAGTAAAACTGTGAGACCTAGTTGCCAATCGAGTAGCAAGCTTAAAATCATGAAGAATAATTACTTGGTAATATGCAGAGTTTCTATAGAATTCAAGATAAATGAAATCTTAATTATATACTTAGAAATATTTTGCGTTTCTTATTTTCCAATTAAATCATTTAAAAATGGTTTCAAAGTCTTATTTAAATGGCGAATTGCCGGCAAACAAAATATCACGTGTAAGTAAGAATTGGAACAAGAAATGCAATTCTAACTTTACTGATATTATGAAACAGGAAACAGTGTTAAGTAATATTTAGTGTTAAAGAGCTTTTGAAAATGTTAAAAAATTAAGAAAAAAATAACTTATTCCGTTCCTATGATATATGTGATTTCTACTGCATCAGACGGAATCGTGGGATCTCTGATTTATAAGTCGCCAGATGTGAGGTGAGGTAATTATGAAAAGTGCCTTCTTGGCACGGAAAAAATAAACGAAAATATTTCTTTTTTATCTTTTCTGTTGTTAGGAATGTCCAAAAATAATTTTGCTTAGATTCTCCGACTGCATTGCGTTAGAAAAAACAGATGATGTATTCAAAATATTGTTTTTACTACAGAGAAATCAAAACAGATTCGAACTTGCATTAATAAGTCAGTAGCCCGAAATGAGTGGAATTTTGCTAAGAATATTTGTAAAGTGTTCGAATATGTGATTAATGTTCAATTCTAAATCAAGTTCCTTGATGAGAAAGATTATACTGGAAAGTTTAGAAGTTGTTGCCTATAATGAATATCTGTACTCTCATTCTCATACATATTTTGCGCTGCGTCTCGTGATGTATAGGCAATTTATTAGGCCCCAACAATACATCACAGACTGCGGGAACTATAGACTATTTTCTTCAGTTTCTTAGCCTCGCTTTATTTCGGTGAAGAGACACGGAAATCGTTTTCTGGATGGGGGAGCAAGAGAAAGAAAAGCAGATACAAAGGGTGAATGTCAATAGGTACGACCACGTGGTGCCTCGTCTAAATCGGCTGAAGCCAGTCATGCCAATGAATCTGGCTGCGGAGAAGCGTCTTCACAGTTTTATTACTGCCACCGTACTTTTTTTGCGTGTTTTCTTTTTGGTCTTATGTTAAAACTTCAGCTGAGAAAACCCATACTGATAGAATTCCACGGCTAAGGTATTCAAACTATTCCCACTCGCATCCAATCACCAAAGATCTGAACATTAATGTAGCTTTTGACATTTTTTAATTATATATATATATATATATATATGTGTGTGAATTCTTACAGACTAAACATATTTCCTGGCTTTAAATAATATGGAAAGCCGTAGAAACGAATCAATCAAGCATTTCATTTTGTTATTAAGGTTTCAGGTCTACCGCAGTCACAGTCACCTCCTTATTTATGACTAACAGTATAACCCGTCTTCGACCGGTTCTTTCATTACTGGGAATTGTTACCATTCAATTGGAGCAGTTTAAGTTTAAAGTATCCTCCCAAAACCACCACAATAATAAAAAGATTCAAGATTTTCGATTTTTCACCTTCAAGGTTGTAATTTTTTCCAGCCCTATTTGGACTCAAAACCGACACTGAAGAATTATCTATCAAGCAACAAATAATTTCATCGAAATCGGATAAAAACTGGAGACGCATAAACATCCGATCACACACACACACACATATATACACGCACATTTTGAGAATTATATATATATATATATATATATATATTTATATATATATATATATATATTTATATATATATATATATATATAGATACTATTATTGTAATAATTTAAACTATTTTTATTAAAGTTTTTATGAAAGATATATATCCAAGAACAGACAGTAAATAGTAAAACATTGCTGAGAATTATAATGGACAGGAAGTAGTGGAGTGCCATTGTCGCCAACAATTTGAACTCATAACCGGCATAGAAGAATCATCTATCAAACAAAAACATTCATCGAAATCGGATGAAAAATGTGGAGACGCATAAACATCATCCGATCATACACGCACACATACATACATATGTACACACATTTGGAGAATTATAGATATAGATGGCCCAATTGCTTCATGTGTCTTCTATGCTTTTTTCACTATTACAAAAAAAGTCATTTTTCTGCCTAAAATTCTGGGTCGTTCATTCTGTTCTTATGAGTATCATTTCGCTTCTCTGAATTTTAGAGGCAATTTAGACTCTTTAAGCTACCATAGATTAACTTTGTTCCTATATTAATTTTCTTTACAATGATCACCTTTTTTTATTATATATATATCCACATTATCGGTATTTATAAAATCAATTTTAGTTCTTTGTATTTAGGCGTTTCAATCGTCTGTGTTTCGATTTTATTCATAATTGTTATCTTGAATATTATCTGAAAAGTTGATTAATATTTCGCCTTTGTAATCCTTCATTATTATTCAAATGTGTCTGTCTCTCGCTTTTTTTACATTTGCTTTGAGTTTAACTATGTGTTAAACAGCCTCAACAACCTGCAATTGGCCAAGTGGTGTGAGTACGACTAAATTCCTGTAGGCTTGACCCAAACCAAACCGAAACGGCACTCAGTCCCCACCTACTTCAGGATCACAACACAAAGCGGCGGGAGGAAGGAGCAAACAGCAAAGGCTGAAAGGTGTCGCCGGGGATTCGAACAGGCAGCCACTAATATTATGAAGAACAACTCCTAGAGTTGAAAGCAGACTAGAGTGAAGGGCATAATAGAGACCATCAAGAAGGGTAAACATAGATGGGCTGAGCACATCTTTCATCTCAGAAAAATAACGCAATATCATCAGGATAACGGAAAAGAACTAGAGGGTAGCCAAAAGTAAGATGGCGCGGGGGACTGATCTGCTACCTCGGCCCCACATGTCCCAGTATGGCCAGAGATAGGAAGTGAATTTCAAATACAGTGTAACCTGGATATAAGAGAGTTGTCGGGACCGGAGAAGAAGTATCTTATATCCGGGTTTCTCTTATATCCGGGTAGGGTCTACTTTGTTTAGGTAAGTATGGCTCTAATTTGGGACCAGAGAACATCTCTCTTATATCCGGGTTTCTCTTATATCAGGGTATCTTATATCCGGGTTACACTGTACATTAACACAGGCTCTAATTTGGGACCACATAAAATCTCTCTTATATCCAGGTTTCTCTTATATCCGGGCTTGGTCTATATATACAGTGTAACCCGGATATAAGAGAGTTGTCGGGACCGGAGAAGAATTCTCTTATATCCGGGTTTCTCTTATATCCGTGTTTGGTCTATTATATATACATTAACACAGGCTCTAATTTGGGACCACATAAAATCTATCTTATATCCGGGTTTCTCTTATATCAGGGTCTCTTATATCCGGGTTACACTGTATATCTCACTAACAGAACAATTATTTAGCACGACTTGAACCAGTAAAAAGACTGGCTTTCTCATAGTAACTTGCAATGGATGACCAAAATGAATATTCTGGCTATTCAATAACGAAGCCTTTATTCATGCTGAATTTATAGTGGGGTTAAAATTTTTCATAATCATAATTAATAAATAAAATTTCAATGTGTGGCAAAATTTAAAACTTATTTATTTATATATTCGCAACGGAGATTTTGTTTGCAAAAGTTATGTACAAGTTTTCTTTTCTTCAGCTTAATATTTTCAAAGAAATTTATTTTTTGAAACTTTCATTGAATTGAATATAGAGAAAAATTCATCCATCTTTATAAGCACCAGATCAAATCAGATAAAGAATGGAGCATTGCTGAGACATCTGGATTGGAGCTAACCAATTCTCTCGACAGTTTAAAAGCATTTGCGCTGACTTGTGGATGATGAAATGTTTTTCACACTACAACTCCTTTGACCACAGACAAAAAGCTACTAGCCTCTCACTGCTCTATTACTATTTTAATAAGAAATTTTCGGACGAACTAAAATCCTTGGATCCACCAATTGAGATTTTACCAGCTAGGATGCACTATGCCATGTTCATACTCATTTCCATCATATTGCATTGGTGATGAAGAAGTTCCACTCAGATATTTCTTTCCAAGAACTGTTGCATTATAGAAATTATTATTGCGGAAAATGTACTATGAAAAATGACATTATTATTCACAGTTTACCCGAGAAAAGGCGAATTGAATTCAAGCATCTGTCATTTAGTTTCAGTAATTTGAGATCTAGCCACTTCATTTATCTTCCTGGATGAAGTGAGTCATCTGGTATAAATTTGTGAAGATGAGACGGATTTGACTGACCACCACCTGTTGCAAAGTTTGCTATTTTGCTATCTGCTTTCAGCATATACAAACTGGAACTCAAACCAAAGGCGATTCCTTGAATATTCTCTTAGTGTTGATTTAATATTTGGTAAGTTTTACTGGAGCCTGGCGTTTATATTGATCCTCATTTCGTGTGGTTTTTGATATGACTCTGAAATCATTACATGATATACCTTAATTTATTATATTTTTAATAATCCTACAATGTTAAAACAGGTAATATAATCAATAAAAATCACAACTGATAATGATTAATTAGGAATTATTTTTTGTTGGTCATTAGTGTTATTCTAATTAATTATTATCCATACAAGGCTCATGAACTGTCCAAAGTAGAGGTTTACTGAATAAGCTTCGTTTATAGGTGTAAGAAGAAGAAGAAACTTCAGATTGTGAGAATAAGTTGTGCGCATATAAGTGTGTTGAATCTATTGGATGTGTTAAGACGTTAGCGATCGGGGAAGCATCTATTCGGGAGTGTGTCATAAAGTAGCGGTTCTCAGGAAGAAGCTGCCTCAGTGTAACTTCCAACAGATGGCAGCTAAAAGGAATGCTTATAACTCCAGACAGTGCACGGGATATTGCGGGTCTTAGCTGTAAAACTCTGACTAAGTAACTCTGAAGATTTGCCAGGGAAATAACGATAGATTAGTGATAAGTTTGCGATGTTTCATCCATGGAGAACGGTTGAAACGCTTTTGAATTTGAAAACTCTTTCAAGGCTGGAAAGTTAGGGTTGGGCAGCTCCATCCAAACATATGCGAACATTAACCCATTTTTTTATGTGACACGTGTACAGATGGAGCGTTTGAGGAGGAGCCAGATACTTTATGGAACGGTATCAGAAACCGACCATTTCCTCACAATATTTAGCGATATATCGTATCTACAAGTTCCATTTGAGGTCTGGGTTGAATTTGATTCTCAATTATCGTTCAAAGCAAGAAGTCTCATTTAAAGTGCAATCGTTCATTCCGACTGGAGTAAATTTAGATTTTGCTCTTGGATCATGAAACGCTACTTAGCTTCTTTTGTTTAGTTTCTATTTTCGTTGTGATCAAAACCAGACAAGACATAAGCATTTTGAAATAGTTTGAATTTCTTAAATATTTTTTTAAAAAATCAATGTGTCTTCTTTTTTCACAATAAATCTACAGCCTAACATAAAAAAAATTAAGAAAAGAAAATTGCCAGAATACTGAAAGGTCACCGATTTTACGACTATCTGGTACGTCTTTTAGTTCGGAAATAGCAAGTGCGCTACCTCTTAAGATTGCAAAAGAATTTCTTATTCTAGGCAACTGTTTAAATTATCATGAACTAAACCACTTAAAGCTGGTGGGAGCGCTAAATCATTTGGGTTGGGTTAAACTGCCTATGTGGATTTTACGTCATATCCAACTATACATTGAGTTATTTATTGTTAGGTGTAGCTTTTTATTATGCTTGAATTTATAGGTAAATATTGATTGCGTCTTTACTTGGTTCTGTAAGTAAAGATTGTTCCCTCCTGCTTGAGACTGCAAATAGCCACTCAGTATAGTATCACTTTTTGAGGAAGTCATACACTTCTGCAAGGGATGCAGTAGGAGTATTCCACGTCCAACCAACAAGTAAACGGTAGAATGATGTGTGTCTCAGTTTTGTGCCATACTTGAAGCATAACACACAAAATGGCATGGGGAGAGAATTGAGGCCTTTGTTCTTTTAGCATAAATAATATTCCCCAGTGAATGAAATAAATGATTGCATTCATTGTCAAAGATTCCCCGAGGAGTAATAAATTCAAATGCATATGTGAAAAAGTCAAGCCATGAATCATGATCAAAAGATATTGAGATTGATATTGTTAGACTGAATATGTAACTGAATTAAAATATCTCATGAATCCGAAAAATAATGGATTACTTTTCTCGTCTTTATACAATTCAGATGTTTTATTGGATATTCAACATTTTTTAGATGAAGCAATGTTAACGTCTCGATTACAAAGGCATCTAATTTTACTGTAAAATCAAGATGTTGGTACTTTTTTCCAAAATTACTAAACTGTGGATGTCTTATACTAAAATGCGGGTTAGGGTTGTACAGTATTACTCTTGTAGCAAATCTGAATTTCATTTGCACGTTCACATTGGAGCCTTGTAACAAGTTTAGCTAAACATATAGATGCATTGTCACAGAGTAGCTGTCAGCATGTAACTCTCTCAGACTACTATTATAGTGAGCTTGATACTCATTAGATGATTGACAGATGTAGAAAAATTAATAAAAAAACAAAGATTTGTCAGCTTTGAAAATGGCGCTTATTTAACACTTCCAAATGATTATTGCAATTTTGGAGCTCTTCTAGATGAAATGCATTTTGGATGTGTTACAAATTGGAGTAGGAGAAGACGATAGAAAAAATTTGGATTGTAAGAAAGAAGAAATTGAAAAAACAAAACAATAACAAAAATGAGAAATAAACATGGAAGAAAATACGAAAGAAACTTTCAAAAAGAAAGAGGAAGAGAAAACGAAGGTACTGAAAATTTCTCGGTCCATATCTGACCAAAAAAACAAACATGAGAACTTTGTTTTGGGCGAACACATTGACAGCGCCAAGTGTTTTCAGAACTCCACGTATTGTATTATTATAATGAGTAAAAGCAGCATTTACACTATTTAATTCGGAATGTTTTCCTTATTTTTGTTGTTGTTATCACAATTTTTGGTCGCTGTGCTCCCTTGGCTTTCTCAGGTGTATATTGACCTGGGTAACCTATAGGGGGATTCTGAACTTAACATTTTATTTAATCTATGGGGGTAGACTGTTTTCGTTCCACTAATCATATCTTGGAATATCGCGTCTACTTCTTATTTTGATTTAGTACTGTTCAGTTATTACTCGCTCGTTTCCATTGAGTGCAAGTACACACTGCCCGATCCAGGGATTGAACACACAATTGCTATTCACGAACCATCGCTTTAATAGTAGCAGTTTTTTGATATTGATAATGTTAGGGCGATTTATACATTTAATTATAATAGAATTAGAAGCAGGTCTATTGAATTTCTTAGATAAATACTTGTTAATAAATTATTAATTATTATTTTTTAATTATTATTTATTTCATCTTATTTCCGTTGCAATTTCTTTTTTCAAAATCATCAACATGTTGTTACATTTAGTAAATGTAAAAACATGTTGATGATTTTGAAAAGTAAAGAAGAAAATTAAAAACCATTCTTTGAATATCTTAGTTGAATCCTTTTTCATTATTATTATTATTGAATTTTATTCTGTCGATTTTTTTTCAACACTGGTTGTCATTTAACTATCATAGATATATACAATATGTATAATGTATAATGAGACATCAACGAGATTAGAATTAGAACTTAATAAATTAGCAGTCTAAGAAAATATTTATTGCCTAAGCAGAAATGATAATAACATTCTTATCCAATTAGTATTTGTTTACATTAAAAAAAATCAATATGACGATTCAGTAGTCAGATTCTTAATGAAAGATTAAATCTAGTAAATAGATAAGGTTAACTACTTATTCATAGACACTATTTACATCGTTCAGACTGCTGTCAACTTTATTTACAATTTTACGTCGCTTCCTCCGTTGTACTTTAGGTAATATACGTTGGAATTTCGAATCGAACCCCTTTATGTAGTCCACGAGGGTAGATTGTTCTAATTCAACGTGCCATGATATCTCATCAATTCCCTTTAGTAACTGAACATTCCAATATTTTGTTCCTCTGCTGTGGCGAGGTATTGAACTCACAATCACTTTTTTGGATTACTTCAGCCAACGTTTTTATTCACTGGGCTATATGAATATGTCAATAAAGATAAGGATAACAGTCCGAACGATGTAAATAATGTAAATAATTACAATACCTCATCTCAGAAATAAAGACCGTCGTTATTACTCATGATTGTAAAATAAAAGGGATTCAAATGAACAATGGATTGTCAGGGAACAGAGTTATTAATAACAGAATAAGTTTTTAATGGTCAAATGTAAATGCAATGTTAATGATTTAATAGAAAATGATTTACAGTAAGTTGAAATTGATTGTCAGTGCACAGAGACGGGTGGAAATATGACTGATAGAATAGGATTGTTAAAAATAGAAAAGTTCCAGTAGAAAATATCTCCCAGAAATACCTCCCAGATATTAGTTAAATAAAGACACCATTGCCCTTACGTGGGAGGTATTTCGGGGGGTGGGTATTTCTGTAATTTAAAGGAGCTTGAAACATTTTTACAAAATAACTAAATAATTAAAAAAATGTTTAAAGTATTTTATTTAGGGACCTCCACTAAATTTTAGATACCTAATGTTTAAAATGAATTCTTAAAAATGAAAAAAATATTCTTGAAGCTTTCATTTTAGCTTTAATTGATAGCCAAATGATTAAATGTATTATTTTCAATAAGCAAAATACTCTGGTGTATTTCAAATAGAAATTATATTGATTTTAATCTCAACTTTCTGGTCCCTTTCAGAAAATCGGTAAATATTGGCCACTTTGACAGATATGTAAACAAAAGTTAATTTTCGGTTTTAAAAATCTTCCAAAAATAAAATATATATTTGTGGAAAATTAACAAATTTAATGTTAAATTAATCTGATTTGAAACAAATATTACTTATATAATAAAACTTAGTATACAGCATTTCTTAAACAGCTGTTAATCGATTGATTGAGAGTCTAAGGTGTTGAAAAGCTAAGTATGGTTGACCAGAAATTGACATAAATTTACGAATTCAAACTGAACATTTTGGTTTTGGTTTTTAACTAACCAGTAATATAAAAAAAATAACATAATATTTTCATTGAATTTTAGTTACTATTTCATATATTTATAGGCTTTAGTTTTATCAAAATAACTCTCACAAAAAAGAATAACAAAAAATTACTTAATTGAAGTATGACCAACACCATAAAAGAATAAACTATCTAGTGAAACAGGAATTTAAAAAAGTAAAAATTACTTTAAATTGTCAAGTTTAAAAATGAAAATGAAAGAAGTGCGACGGCCATATTTTTAGGGAGGCCAACACTTAAAACATATGACGGATAGCAATACTTCCGAAAATGGAAATGTTTCTACATTAAAAAAATAAAAATTATTTAAAAAAGATTAGGGGTAAACAACTTCTATTAAGCTTTTCAATTTTTGATTCCTAAATATAGTTTTCACTTCAAAATATCACCTAACCGGATTGAAGTAATGCAGAGTTTTAAATAACTTAAATTATTATTATTAAAATTTAAAGAATATATTAAAACAATTCTTGTAAAAATTCATTAACATTTTATTTTCTTAAGACAATAGTGTATTTAATAAATCTTATTTATAAAAACAATTAAAAGCTTTTCTAATTAAATACTGTCATAGATTTATAGCATTTTTTATTTTACCATTCAGAGCAGATTTTCGGTAACTGGGGGACCTGACTGAAAGAAAAAAAATGAAGATTTAAATTGTCCAAAGGTGTCTGCTATTTACTAATAAAACAAATTTTGAGATTGCAATTCAATTTCTCGAAATTTAATGAAATTAAGTAAGTGGGGTTAACATATGTAAAATATATTTTTTACAAAGATTCTATCAAAGAAAATTTCAAAGATATTTTCATTCATTTGTGAATAAGTCCTGAAAATTTAATTAAAATCCGACAATTATTTGATTTTTGCGATGATTGTCAAATCAATCTGATTTTCATCGAAAAGCATCGCGCAAAAACACTAATCATAAATATTACGTCGACCGTCAAAAAAAATAATTAACCAAAATTTCGAAGATGCTAGAAAGGGTTAAAAATTTAATAAAATACCAATCGATCTTTCCTTTTACATTTTGACGATAAAACTTTATTATATTTGGGGTCTTTTTTCATCATTCCATGCTTTTTTTCAGTTAACATGTGGATGTACCTAATTTTGTTGCCATGATCATTTCTTATTCATTTTCTATGTGCCGTGTCTATTCAGGACGTGGGCGATCATGGCTCTCACCAACCTTCTGTTCTTTGTGTCCCTTAGTAAGATTTGAATTTTTAATATCTCTTCTTATAACACTTTCGAGTTCGATTCTAAGTATATCTGTCTTTTTTATTTTCAGTTTCCCTAAAGCTTCCTCGTTACCCACATGTTCAGTCCATGGGATTCTCAGCATTCTTCTGTAGAATCACATTTCAGTTTCCTCAAATCTCTTCTTAATCTGTAAAGTTAGGAAGGAAGCCCCAATCAATATTGGAAAGAGCTATGACATTGGAGTTCAGAAAACTATTTTCCTGAAAAACTGTTTCAATAGAAATATTTTGTAAATTTCAACCAACCGTAGCTCTTGCTTCTTGGTTAAGGATTGCCGAATATTTCCTTATAAGGAAACGGTTAATATTGCCATTACCATTTCAACTAGAATGCAGAAGTGTTGTCATGATCGGTATAACTAGATTCGTAAACATTACGCGAGTTTTGTCATAATTCTTTAACTTTGTATGCCACAGTCATGAATTATTAGCTTTGTGTGGCACAGTCATGAATTATTAGCTTTTTGTGGCACAGTCCGAATTAAATGCATTTATGCAAAATTAGTTTATGTAACAATCTTGCTAGGTATTACAAAAACATTAAGAAAAACAATCTGTATAACCCAAAGACGTATGTCAGTGCTAAAAATAAAATGATACGAAATCGAAGTACTGATCTGAAATCTCGAGTCATGACATAAAATCTTCCGACCTAGTCTCTCATGTGGATGTCATGCATGTCGCCCAACTCCGTTAGAACTGTCAAAAAATAAATTCTGTATAGAACAATTTTCTCAGGTCAATAGCCATAACATATCTTCAAAAGAATTAATCATATAAATTGTAAAGAAGACTAGCTTTCCTTAGACCGTCTAGATTGAAATTACAAACGAAGAGCTTTGCGGAATATGAGAAGCACATCAGTTGAAAACTTCCAAAATCAGAAACAAGAAAAATGGGTAGGAAACTCGAACAGAAAATAAAGATCTAAGGAAAATGTTAACTTTCCACACGAAAAAAAAGGTTGGAACAGAATTCTTATCAGTAATAGAAAGAGTGTACTTGAGAAGTCTAATTTGCTAAAGAAACCTTTTTTAAAAAATCATTTTATAAATATCAACCGATAATAACGCTTACATCTCGATCAAGCAAAGCTAAGTAATTATTTTATGGATCGGCTAATTTTATAATTAACTTTACATAACTTTGTGGCTTTTACATCAGTTTCCAAAATATATTCTGAGACTTTCTATGATTTCTACATACTTTTTTTTCTAATTGCGGGACACACTTTCTAGTTTTCCAATCAGTGTAGCCAATCATTTTAACTTATTCTGATAGCAGCATACAGTAGTGTGTGTGTCTTGGTGCGATTTGAAAAATTTCAATAATTTTGTAATGATTTGTATTATGAAGTTCCTTATTAGATTTCTAACGAATACATTCTATGGAGTGACTATTTATTCCAATAAATTCGTAGGAGGATTTTATATTAAGAATGAAGTACCATTTTTTCTAAAATCGAATGAAACATTGGCCATTTCTGCAATAAAATAACCGACTAACATTGGCAACACATCAAGCCACAAATAACTATGCATCTAATATATATCAAAATACACTTTAGGATTTGCTATATTAAAACGTTTCCAGCTAGTTTGAAACATGGTGAGGTCAGCTTTTTTCTTTCTGTCGAGAGGTCTACCCTTTTTACACAAATGGACTCACCCAGGGTATACATATAAAACTGCCAGGGAATACCCGAATAGTCAAGTCAAGTAGTAGTTAGACAGAGTCACACAGAGGAGGGTAGCACAAGTGTCGCCGTAACGAGCACTTAGACTCAGTAAGAAGTCATACAGCGATACGAGATACCAAAGACTATATATATATATGTTGCTACTAACCCGCATTCCTGGAACTACTAACCTGTATTACCAGTATATATTATTACGTTAATACATTTATTTTCCTATATTCATTCTTGGCGTTTGGTATTATTTGATACTGGATTCATCCCGGAATCCACAACAATTTGGCGAAGAGTATATCGAACTCAAACGGGAAGAAAAATATACTCCCTCGTTGACCACAACAACTTGGCAACGTGGAATTCGAACTCACACGGAAGGAAAACGAAACAAAATTCTCCCTCGTTGTCCACAAAAACTTGGCGACGAGGAATTCGAACTCACACGGGAAAGGAAAAAAAAAGAAATTCTCCCTTGCCGACCACAACAACTTGGTGACGAGAAATTGGGCCCTACACGGAAAGAAAAAAATTCTCTCTTCTCACCACAACAGCTTGGGCGACAGGAATTTGCATTTCTCGGAGACTCAAAAGTAAAAATTGCCGTTTTTTCTTTTTTGCCAGTATCCACAACAACTTGGCGACAATGATTTACGAGGATTAAAATACGGAAAATCGAGTTTTCATAAGACTCTTATCATGGGGGATTTTAAAAGTATTTTAGTAGACTTGTGAAATACCAAAATGAACAGCAATTCCAATTCCAAGAAAGAATGGAAGAGAAGTGTCAAAAGTAATTACTACAAATGCAAAAGGAAAATGAAGAAAGACAAATGCAACTCCAGGAACTAATATTAAGTGTAGCGGGTAACAAACAACAAAATATCGAAAAAGAGACGACTTTGTCCCAAGACGCAGTGTGGAATACGATAGAAACATTCAATTGCTCCCTAGGAGCGGATAAAAATTTCGGGGATTATTTCAGACGTTATGAAGACATCTTCAGCATCGATTGTCAAAACTGCACAGATGTCATTTCTGACAGCATAGATAGGGCCCTCTCTGTCCATCCGTACGCTCACATATTTGTGTTGGCGATTTTAACGCCCATCACAACCAGTGGCTTAAGAACGCTACTACCGACCTCGCAGGCATTCATACTCTCAACTTTTCAGTCTCTCAATCCCACACTCAGATAATCGATTTCCCCACTCGTTTTGCCTACAACCATGACTGTAAGGCCTCACTCCTCGACCTGTGTTTTACCTCCATCCCTGAGTCTTGTAGTGCCACGCAGCTCTGTCCTATCGCTAACTCCGATCATGCTGTAGTGTCTGTTAGCATCTCCTTCAGCCCCACCCCCTGCAAAGAGCCTCCTACCACCAGAACCACATTCTGCTACCAACGGGCTGACTGGGACTCGTTTCGTGACTTGCTCCGCGATGTCCCCTGGGATGCTGTATTTAAGCTCCCCACTCATGATTGTGCTTCTGAGTTCTCTTCCTGGATTAAAGCCGGTATCGAAGCCTTCATCCCCTCCAGGAAATTCAAGGTAAAACCGCACTCCTCCCCCTGCCGCCATTGACCATAGGAACCACTTCTTCCACCGTTTTCGTAGTGATATGTGCGACTCCAATAGACGTCTATTTACCTCTGCCCGCAACGAGTGCAAGCGTATCCTCGACGATGCCAAGTCACTATTTGCTGCTCGGATGAAGGAACGTATTACGTCCCGCAAATTTGGCTCCAAAGATTATTGGCGCCTCTGCAAGAGCGTTCTGAATAACAAACCCTCCATTCATCCCCTGTTCAATCAGTTTGAGGTCCTGACCACCTCTGCCGACAAGGCCGAATGCTTCGCTCGGAAGTTTTCTTCCAATTCTACGCTAGATTCTTCCGGGTACCCTTGCCCGATTTCCCTCCCAGAACTAAGGCCCTTTTGGACGGTTTACACATAACACCGTCGTCGGTATTGGGCATTATTTCTAACTTAGATCACCACAAGGCTACTGGTGGTGACGGAATACCAGCCATTGTCCTGAAGAAATGCGCACCTGAACTGGCGCCTGCCTACTCTAAATTGTACAACCGCTGCCTCAAGGAGTCCTGTTTTCCAGACTGCTGGAAGTCCTCAACCATTGTTCCTGTCTTTAAGAACTCTGGTGACCCCTCCGACCCTTTCAGTTACCGTCCTATCAGTCTTCTACCCCTCTTCAGCAAAGTCTTTGAGGCCATTATCAACGCCGAAGTGATTAATCACCTGATATCCCACGATCTGCTCTCAGACAAGCAGTATTGTTCCCGCTTTGCCCGATCTACTGCCGATGTGCTTACGGCCATCACTGAATTTGTCTACCAAGCTATCCATAATAACGGTGAAGCTCGTGTCGTGGCCCTTGACATCTCCAAAGCATTCGATAGAGTTTGGCATGCCGGCCTTCTTCGCAAGCTCTAGGGTTATGGTATCACAGGTCGATTGTTTGACCTAATACAATCATTCCTGTCAAACCGGGATTTAAAGGTTGTTCTCAGTGGATTCATCTCCAGCTCCTATCCCACTAACGCAGGTGTTCCTCAAGGCTCCGTCCTAGGCCCTACTCTGTTCCTCATATTTATAAACGACCTTGCTGACGCGATAGACTCCCAAGTCCGCATCTACGCTGACGACACCCCTATTTACTCCTGCCTCAAACCCAAATCTAGTGAGGCGGACAAAATTAACCTGGCAGCTCAAATATAAAAAATGTCTAGCGTGTGTAAAAATGGGTCACAAGACATCCCAATGTAGGAACAAAAAGTTTACTAGTAAGATAAGAGCTACTAGAATGCACGACGAAGATAATATTAACATAAGAAAATACGTGGGACTTGAAATTTTAAATAAAAAGATAAAATTACAACTAGACACAGGTTCGGATTTAACGATAATTAACCTACAGACATGGAGAAAGCTTAATAGACCCACCATGATACATACACAAAAAATTGCTAAGTCAATGACAGGGAAGCGTATAAAATTCGAAGGACAAGTGGTCTTAAATGTGAAATTCCATGGAAAAACTAAAAAAACTTAAGATATTCGTAATGAAAGTTACAGAAAATCTGGTGGGCACAGACTGGATACAGAAGTTCGATGTATGGGATTTACCTATCAGTTCTTTTTGTAAAAAGATAAAGTGCGAACCATCAGAAGCGACAAAGTTACAGGAAGAATTACATAATCAATGTCCGGAAGTATTTTCGAGCGGTTTGGGACGAGGTAACAAGTTTGCCGCTAGAATTGAATTAAAAGAAAATGGCCAACCAGCAGTAAAAAAGAAGCGAAACGTGCCATTTTCCCGCAGAATACGGTCTGTGTGTGATAAGTTATTGCCGAACAAAAACAAAAACAAAAACCAGCATACACCTATAGTACTCAAGAGGTCATTCGAACCTGGTACAATAATTAACAGACTAGGAAATGTGATGTACACAGGACAAGGCGAAAAGTCTAAACTCAGGAGACATATTGACCAAATACAAAATGAGATTCAAAGACCTCAGGAAGACACAAAAATTAGAAGGTCAAACAGGAAGAAAAATCTACCGAACCTCTGATTATCGACCATAAAAAATATACTAACTCCCCCACAAAATGGATGTAAGGAGGGGGTGTTGAGGGGTCTACCCTTTTTACACAAATGGACTCACCCAGGGTATACAAATACTACTGCCAGTGAATACCTGAACAGTCAAGTATAGGTAGACAGTCACACAGAGGAGGGTAGCACAAGAGTCACCGTAACGAGCACTTAGACTCAGTAAGAAGTCATACAGCTACAAGTCGATACCAAAGACTATATATATATTTTTCCTACTAACCCGCATTCCTGGAACTACTAACCTGTATTAGCAGTTTGTATTATTACGTTAATACATTTATTTTCTTATATTCATTCTTGGCGTTTCTTATTATTTGATACCGGATTTCATCCCGGAATCCACAGTGGTATTTTATCTGCGTAAATAATTAAAATATTAGACTTATGAAATGTACAGTTGATACTATTTTTAAACCGTGTGTAATTTTTCAAAGATTTCACTCGGATACAAACTAATTATGTATTTTTAAAAACTTTCTTTTCTTCTCGGATAATCGGACTGAAGATTTGTTTAAAAGCATCGATTTATCTTTTTAACATTGTCTTGATTGATTGTCAAGTGGTTTATTATTAGACAACCGCCATGTACACTATTTTATTCCAAAACTGATGAACGACCTTTTAAATGATATCTGTGGCTTTTACATCAGTTTCCGAAATATATTCTGAGACTTTCCATGATTTCAACATACTTTTCTTTTCTAATTGCAGAGACAGTTACAGAAGCGTTGCTTAAAAGCTAAGAGTATAATTGTTCTCCAAAACATCAGTTATTCCCGTCTTCTTACTAATCTCTTGAGGGTTACATTTTCGTTTACACTTTTATCATTAATTGAAATATATTGTATGTGATATTTATTTTCGTTAATTTGACTTTGGGACAACATTGTACGAGAGTAACGTGAAAAGTAAGAGAAAATATCTTCTAAGAATTCTGCAGTTTGGCAATGTCTTTCTTTAACATTTCTTTCGTGATAATGGCATCGAAGTATAGCAAAGCTTTTACCGCCACACGTCACCACCAAAACAATTTTTCCACTGCTAAATTTTGGCTGTCATCTGCTGCACGCGATTGTCTTGACTGTAAATAACAGGAATTAATTCCACTGATGTTTTCCAGGCATCTTCAAGTTAGGACCAATTAAAGGCGAAATAGAAGAATTTTTGAAACTTACAGAGAACGGTTTTACTTTTTATTTTTATAATTGTGTTTGGAATTATATTTTTTTTAAATAATAACCATAATATATAAGATATGGGTAAAAGTTTTTAAATCTTCCTTTTTACAGATTGAGTACAGTAAAAAAAAAACGTTGGAAATTTGATACATACTTAATACAAAATATGTTATAACAGACACACCTTTTCCCAAAAGAAAAATATCCAAATATCACACTGATTTCAATTTACTTGCCTTCTATAATAAAGTCGAAGGACAAAAGGATTTGTTATCAAAAACACACTTTCATCTACACTTAATTACTAACAAATATGGTAATTTGATTTAATATAAGTTAATTTTTTAAAGGATGTCCAGCATAAAGGATAACAAAATAAATTTTTAAAAATCATCATATCATAATCTCTACCAGCGTTAGTTTGCACGACCATTATTCCTTGTGTGACATGGTCCTCTTGATTTATATTAAAAATAATTGCTGAATTAAATCAATCATTTGAAGTACTTATATTTAATACAAATCCCCATCCTAAAAATTAATAATATATCTTTTATTCTGTATTCTATTTTTAAACAATATGGTCTTGTCAATTTTATATTTAGCCTTCGAGGATAATTCATTTCAAATATGTCATTCACGACAGGGTGCGTCCCTACACTAAAGGATCAGAAAAATCGCGGTTGTTGTATCAAGAAACGTAAAAAAAATAAACGTTTAAATTTTCTCCGTGAGCTAGCTACCACATAAAACTGTCTTCTGATATTCCAGAGACGGAAAGTAAAGAAAAAAAACATTCGGGAATATCAAGAATTCAAAAGCCAGGATTCTGTATCTTCCGGGAATGAAAAACAAATCGCTTTCGGGTTGACAAGCCCACCAAACCCTATAGACTGACCGAAGCACGTCGACACAGGAAGGGAAATATCTCAAACTCCATCCACTATGAACTGCGACTAAAAGAAGAAATAATAAACGACACAATTCTCAATAACATTAGACAACTGATAAGTGACCATTGGATATTTCGCTTATAATAACATTTCCTTTACTGTCTCCTGGACTTTGTCTGCCGTATACTTCTCCTCGCATTCCATGTTATATAGTGATTT